>JACXGM010018103.1:0-19283 GCA_016801145.1 Umbra pygmaea | reverse complement strand
ACATTTAGTTAAGACAAGTCTGAGATTAATAATTTTTAGATGATTGACAAATTGTGCTAATCAGTTTGCTAATTGTATGTCCTACTACCATATTTTAGTCAGCTACTTTTAAATCACTCATGCAACAGTAGGCAGTATCAACTTTGAGAGGTGTAAAACTTTGCTGTTGTAACACCTGACGAACGCCACAATATTTACACATTTGTAAATTGATTTTCTGTTTGGAAAACATCTGGGAATACTAATAAAGATATTGAAGCATTGGTTAAATGATTTACATTTTATTTAGCAGACAGTCTTATCCAGAGTGATTTACAGTACATTAAGCACAGGGGCATTCTTCCTGGAGCAATTTAGGGTGAAGTGCCTTGCCCAAAGACAACAACATTTGGCACAGCAGGGAATCTAACAAGCAACCTTCTGACTACTAGTCCGACTCCATAACCGACTCTGACCCCCAATAATCACCCATCAAAGTTGCAAGTGCTTCTTCAATAATGAAACGAAACATTTTACAACATTAAATATAATAAGAAACCATATTATGGAGATTTAAGATACTTGAATTAGAATCCGCTGTTAATAAACTAAGTTACAGTTGGACATTGCGCATGTAAATGTCTCTGGGAAAACGAGAGCGGCGTTAATCAGAATCCAATCATTATCGCAGACTAAACGAGTGATTTGAGTGATAGCTAAATCATCCAATGAGCGTTTAGAATTCTGTGCTGTATGTGTGTGATTTTCTTTTTTCGATAACATAAAATCGTATCATAATCACATCAACTTCCCCATATCTGTAATTATACACGTTTTGTTTTTGACATTTTCTATATTGACTTAATCTAGTTTACTCGGGCTTAATACTGGGAACAAAACTGATTTGTTTTTCTTCTGTACCGCACTATGTTTATGGTACCGCAGCTAAAGGCTGGAGTTCTCACAGACTAGCTCTGTGAAAACCAATCAAATATGCACCTTGACAGAAGTGCATCTTTCTTTGTTAATGAGTAAGCTTGCGCATTTTTGTCAAACGCATTTATCTTCAAACCGAGAGAGTTATCAAGGACCACGTCAGGGAAGTTGCTGTTTCTCAAGGTCCTGCGGCCTATCAGAATAGGGCGCCTAAATACCCAGCACCTGTGCGGGACATCGGTATTGGAAGTAAAACGCTATCACTTTCCAATGATTTATTGCATTGTTGCATCCCAAACAATGAGGTAGTGTCTAAAGAGTGGTTAATTTACTTACTATCAGCAGGTATGGTCTACTGCTTTGCTTGTAAACTGCTACCCTGATCTGTTTTTGATCTGTTTTCAAGAGACCATAGAAAAGTATGGTCAAAAGGGACGAGACAACCTCATACCTGTCATCCACTGTGTGTGAGGAGTTAATTTGCTTGATGGGTGAAAAAGTAAAGAAACCAATTGCAGACGAACTACAGCATGCTAAGTATTTCTCAGTCGTCGTAGATTCAACCCCTGATATGTCTCACGTTGACCAGTTGACATTTGTTTTTAGATTTGTCAGCGAGGAAGGGAAAGTGGTGGAGAGATTCATTGGTTTCAAGTCTATTCATAGCCACACTAGAGCAAGTCTTGCTGAATGCATTATAAAAATGGTTCATGATCTGGGGTTTGTAACGACCCCTTCATACACCGGCCTGGAACAATACCTGGACTCTAGAGTTTATGTTTCAGTTTTGTATGGCCCAGCATTATTTCTTGTTTTATGACTCCCTCTTGTGGATTTAGCATGTCAACGTTATGTCATCCCCTTCCTTGTGTCCATGCCTATGTAATTAGTTTATTCATGTCAGCTGTGTGTGGTTTTTGAAGTGCCTCGTGCTGTTTATCATCTGCCTTGAAGCCAGAACATTACAGGGTTAGACTTGTCAAATTGCCGGGGACAAAGTTACAAAAACGCCAGTAACATGGCTGGTAAATATAACGGTCTTCAGGCACATCTGAAAAAAGTGAAACCTCTGATTCATTATGTGCCTTGTGCTGGACATTCACTTAATCTTGTTGGTGAAAACAGCATTGACAACAGCTGTAAGGAGGCAAGTGATTACTTTGATCTACCTCAGTCACTGTATGCAATTTGTGCCACATCCCCTCACCGTTGGAGTTGGATATTTAACAAGAAGGATATGAATATTAGCCGTACTCTTAAACCACTTTCAAATAATAGCTGGAGTTGTAGAGCTGACTCCACCATAGCTTTGAGAGAAAACTACAGTGCAATAAGAGAGGCCTTGGGAAGGTTTGCCAGAAGAGAAGCTAAATGCAAAGCGCAGGGCTGCTGCGTTCTGTCATAAACTTTATAAATTAGAGACTGCAATAATGCCAAATCTATGGGATACTCTGCTGATTAGGTTCTGCTGAAAGCCACAAGTGACACGTTGCAGAAGTGCGACATAAACTTAGATACTGCACAGTGTTTGCTAGAATATCTGCATTTGTTTGTGGTAACAATCAGAGATCAATTTTCTCAGTTTGAAAAGTCATCTTGGGACATGAAGTGTGTGATTCACGAGACACAGCAGGTGAGAAAAATAAATATATTTGCAAATGAGTCCACGGAGATTGACGAGATCATAAATGGAAGTCAGTGATTTAAGGTGGAAACATATATTGTGATCATTGACAAGTTGCTGTCCTGTCTTGCTAAATGCATTGATGCATACAGGGACTTGAATGGACTATTTGGGGTTTTGTTTGATACCAATACAGAGTGTGATTGTGTGCACAAATGTGCTGCTGCGCTCTCATCCACATATCCACATTACCTGGAGGAAGACTTCCGAGATGACGTTCTTCAGTTCAAGAATTTTGTGCGGGAAGAGAAAAACTGTTCACCAGAGGATATGCTGCAAATTCTACAAAAAAATGGGCTACAGACTACTTTCCCAAGTGTATTCGTTGCACTCAGACTGTTCTTAACCCTGCCCATTACCAACTGGCGAGAGATCCTTCTCTCAACTTAAAAGTGCGAAGAATGAACTCAGAACAACCATGAGACAGAATACAAACTAGTCAAGGGAATGGACTTTGAGGATTTAATTAACGATTTTGCATGCACAAAGTCAAGAAAATTATGTTTTGCTAAAGGTAAGGCTTATTTACCAATACTTCTGGGCAAATATGTGACGCTGTTGTCTAAAAGAAATTTGTGAAAGTTTTTTTCTTTTAGCTGGTTGCTTTAGAGATGTTTGTAAAAATCATTGTGTGTGTTTTGCTGCTGTCCATCTCTGTGGTGATGAATCCGGCTATTGATATGGTTGCTGGCAACAGTCTTTCTTGGGCTTGCTTATTTTGTATATGTTTGCTATGTTTTCTAGACATACAGTGTGCATGTAGTCCTCATATATGCCATTTATGATGGAAATAAAGATATTTAGTATGACAAGTTCATGTTGCACTAGCATTTGAGTTGGATTTGGGTGGGGTTGGTGGTAGGTGGGGGGGGCACTACACTGAGTTAATCCGGGCCTGTTTCTAACAAATCAACTTTGAGAACAAAATTAAGCAGGAAAATGGGCAAGCGTAAGGATTTGAAGGATTTTGAGCATCTCCAAAATTGCATCTCTTGTGGGGTGTTCCCAGTCTGCTGTGGTCAGTAATATTTATCAAAAGTGGGCCAAGGAAGGAAAACGGTGAACCAGCGACAGGGTCATGGGTGGCCAAGGCTCATTGATGCACGTGGGGAGTGAAGTCTGGCATGTGTGGTCCGATCCAACAGACAAGCTACTGTAGCTCAAATTGCTGAAGAAGTTAATGTTGTTTCTGATAGAAAGGTGTCAGAACACAGTGCATTGCAGTGTGTTGCATATGGGGCTGTTGTTTTGGCTACAGAAGGTGGACCTACACAATATTAGGCAGGTTGTCATAATGTAATGGCTGATAGTATGTACGATATATAGTACTATATAGTACTGTGCAAAAGTCTTAGGCACCTGTAAAGTAAAAATCTATAACCACACACTAAACTTATTAGGTGACTGTTAGTGACCCCAAAGTGTACTTTACCATTTTTAGGTAGTGGAATTGTTTTATATTAAGGGTAATAATTTACATTTGCATTAAAATAAGAGTATAAGAGTAAGGTAGAATGTTATTGGTTCAGTTTAGAAATTTTAAATCAATTGTTAGGTTTAACAAATATAATGACAGTGTTGAGATTGCATATCTTTTTTGTCATCAACAAAGCAAAACACAGCCTCCCCGATATACGTAGTGGGCTCAAATTAATGGCACTCCTGTCTGGCAATGCAAAAACAATACTGTATAAAATATAAACAATACAATTATTGAGTAAAACTCAAACTACCGACATTGTCACGATTCAGGCAGTGGCAGGTGTGAATCAGGATAATAATTGACTGATTGCCTGAATGTTCTGTGTGCAGTTCAACCTGGACAACGATGTCAATTCCCACCAATCACATGTATGGTCTTCACTATCATCAGCTGGTAACAATTGATTTGGGATGTCTCAGAGTATAATGCAGGCTTTATACTCTCATTGCATCAAAGGCTCTTGTAGGAGGTTCCAGGCCGAGTTGCAAATGCCTCATTCAGATTCAAGATGGAGAGTGGGTCTGGTGCGTTAATTTTGACGTACGCCACCGAGTTGGTGCGAGAAAAGCTGAACTTTGTGCTGTTGAGTTGGCTCAAGAAAGAAGGTTACGAGGTGGGGGCAGTCTGGCTGCTGGGGTGGTGGCGGGTCACGACGGCTGTACCGTGAATGAGGTCGGCATGGAGGGGAGTTCGGATGGGGGTGTGAGTGGTGACGGTGTGGGGGAAAGTTTTAAGGAGTCTCATTATGTACAGAGGAAGAAGAAGAGTGCACGGAAGAAAGAGGGTGGTGACTGTAGTTCTGGAGAGGGTGAAGGGTCGGCACTTGGTGGTGAGGAGCAGGAGTATAAGGTGATTGTGGTGTTTTCAGTCTCGACAGATAAGGTGTAACACCCGGTGTCACTCACTGCAGCGATTAGGGATCAGGTTGGGAGGGTTGTGGATGCTAGGTGTTTGAGTGGTGGTAGGGTTCTTATTGTGGTGGGTAGTGTGGCTCAGAGGGATAAGTTGCAGAAGTTGGAGATGTTGAATGGGGATAAGGTGAAATGTCTGGTGCCTGGGAGTGCGGCGAAGATTATTTCCATTTCCTAGGGTCAGAAGCGTCATGCAACTATTATTTTTAAGGGGGCACAATGTGCACAAAACACGGAAACAGGTGCCCACAAATACTGATATTAAAAGGAAAATCAACTTGGCTCAAAAATCTGAGGGGGCACGTGCCTCCAGTTGGCTGGACATGAATTGGTGTACTGTGACCGGCCTCACACTCCGGTACAGTTGGGGCGGTATATGCACCTTCAGTTGGTTGCGATCCGACATTAAACCATAGAAGAAGAACAATCAATGAATTCTTCTGTGTACATAGGCCTTGTGTTTGTCATTAGTTCTTGTCGGTTATTGTTTCCTGTGAGGGTTGTAACCCCTGTGTTCATGATTAATTCTAGTAATGTACAAGTGCTTATTCCACACTCTCCGCTTAATAGTGTTATAGTAATGAATTTTGTCCTGAGGAGGTTTAAAATGTGTATGCGGAGTACAATGTCTCGTGAAGTGCTACATTGATGTGCTGTTATGTAATCATCCTGCAAAGGATAAATCTATGTAAACAACATCAAATCTCATTCCGTGTTGTCCTGCGATAAATACACAGTGAGTGTTTATCACCTTGTACTTCATCGATTATTTGTTTTGGGCATACTGTCACCTGGCACTAGAGCCCACTGGCTTTCGTTTATTTAGTTTTGTCAAGAACCCTTCCTATAAATAAACCAAAAGCAATGTGAGTTGCCTGCGTCTGTCTCCTGCATTCACTCCACTACACTCCAGCTGTTACAAATATGTGAGAAATACTGTACTTTATTAATGTGTCAATGGAACCATCCAAAATCTGTTATTGACTAAATAAAATTTAGGTTTCACAATCAATGGCACCCTTAAATATTATTGTAAATAACATCTACCAAAATTAAACAAGAAATTAAATTCCACTTATTTAAGTTTATCTACATCTTAAGGAACTATATTGAGCCTGTCACACCCTGCCGAGCAGATGGCAGGCGTAGACATGAACTGAGATTATGGACCAATGGGGTAGGCTTAGAGCCGGAAGTGGAAGCAACCATGGGCTTAGCGGCCAACGGTGGAACTGCACCCCCTGCGGCCCAAAATAACTTTTTCCCATAGACTTTCATGGAGAAAGAAACTTCTATATGTCAGCGGATAGTTTTTTATTGGGGTACATCAACAAACCAGCCCGAACACTTAAACGGTCCTTGTTAAAAACATTAGGTTTTAAAAAAAAATAACATTCACTAGTAACGGAATCCAGAGTTATTAAACTAGGCATGATAAATGTGCTGTGTTGCTACCGGTTGCTATGACAACAAACTGTTGCTAGTGCACATGTCCGTTGGGCCGCACAATGCGGAAGATCCGGGTATTTTAGAGCTACATGTTTGCTTCATGCGCTTTTAAGCAACTTTTATTGGAATTAACTGTTCTCTCGGCCATCCAGTTTTTAATACATCCATGTTCTTTTAATACATTCTGTTTGCTCCGCTGACAGCTGGGCCCCCTGCTCCGTTGACGACAGGGCCCCCTGTTACGAAGACGCCTCTACTACTGGGGTTTGGCAGGCTGCCAACTACACCTCATGCTCCCTTTTTGGGGTGGCTGCCTGACCGGCAAAGAACTCTGGCAGACCCTCCGCCTAGGTAAGTGCGTTGGGGGGTATTCTGACTGTTTGGGGGGTTTTGGCCCTCCTGCCATCCCTTTTGGTCTAGCCTCCCAAGTGTGGAGGCGTTTGGGGGGATAAAGTCACACCCTGCCCAGCAGATGGCAGGCGTAGACATGAACTGAGATTATGGACTACTTATATTAGTAGGTGATAATATGTATTTTGGGTGATTTCTGTAATCAGTGGGTGTTTGTTCAATGCATTGACTATTTCATTTAAATGTGTCAATGTCCGTTTAAGAGTTTACCACCTCTTTCTTGTCTGGGCTCACTTGGATAGGGTTTAGGTTAGGTTGAACCAGTATCTTGTAGATCGGTTTGATTAATGAGTACGGACAGCTGTGTACTATTAGGTAGGTTAGCTGATGATATATCTATACAGCACAGACTAGAAAGTGGCGTCGATCATTGACTCCTGTTAACGGTGAACATTGTTCTTATTCTTTGCTATCCTGTCCAGGAGCCACGCATGTAACTGTGAGAATTGAGTCCCACTATGTGTAGTCTCTATGTATCATGTATGTATTTAGCTAGCAGCATTCCATGCAGTGGCGGCTGGTGACTACAAGATTTGGGGAGGACAGGTGGAAAACCCTCCCACTGTGCCATTTTATTTAACACTATTTAGCTATTTATGTCTATGAATACTGTTATTGTTTAAATTTACACAACAAATTCTGATTCAAAAAGGACAAAATTAGGATAAAAAGTGCTTATACAGACACCCGGCCTGAAACCCCATAGAGCAAGCAACAATAGGTTGATGCACAGTGGCTAGGAAAATCTCCCTAGTAGGGTACAACCCTAAGAAGAAACCTAGAAAGGAGCCAGACTATCAGGGGTGGTCAGTCCTCTTTTGGCTGTGCCGGTCAATATTATAAGAATACATTTGTTTGTCTAAGTAATGATCATATTGTGTCACTAAACACAGGTGCACTATTTCCAAAGCCTTTTGGCAGCATTGTCATCAACTACAAGTTGTCATGCTGACTGGTTCTGTTTCCAGGTGTAATCCATGGAATCAGGTTGTCCTAAGTTTCAACATGACACCAGAAATGTTGAAACACAAGCATTCTATCATCGAATGATAACCTCTCATAGTAGAATGCAGAATGTAACCAGCCAACCAACAGTATCCACTGCATATTAGAATACTTATAGAACAGCTATTTTAACCAGGTGATAATTTTCCTTCATGTTACAATTACAATTGCTACAGTGAGAAGGTTTTAGACAATCCAAAGAACACAGAAGTTTCAATATTGTCAGCTATTTTTCATCATAGCATGCAATCAAGTCCACCAACTCCTCATCAATTAACTTGTTTATTGGCACCCGACCAAAAAGATTCAGTCTACTATTGTCGCCAATGTGTTCACAACACACGTTGTGTCTTGTAGCCCGATCCAAATTATTTTTATTGCAGAATCCCATGGCAGACAAAGTGTTAAACTTTGAAGAAGATTTACGGTTCCCCATCAAATGGCATAGCAAACAATATAGTTTGTTAGTTGTAGGACTGCCTGTTAGCCAATAATATTTCTCATACCAGACCATGTTGAATCTTTAATTTATCTGGCGACCTTGAGCATTTATGGTAAATGTAATCTGTGAAGTTTGATCCTTACCTTGCATAATACAAACTCTGGAATTGCTGCAACAACAAATAATCCACTCGTGGTTCTTTTCCATCCCAATGTCTGTGTCCAATGCCATGCCTCTCTGCCTCGCCATTAGTGTCCTGACCGAAATCCATATTAGCCAGCCATTGCCTTAGACCAGGGGTGCCCACACGTTTTTGCATGATGATCTACTTTTAAAATGTTCAACTCAATGAGATCTACCAACTTAAAAAAAGTGTTTATTTAAAAAAATACACTTCAAATGCTTGTTGCTACTACTGCATTTATCTCTATGTGGAATTCTTCATCTACTTAAGGAGAAAACGTTAATAAAATGTTGATTTTTGATATTCCATTTTAACACTGAACTCAAAACATCTACAACACAACAGATTACAATAGCCAGTTTATAATGGTGTGACTCACACTGAAAGTAGATGCCTTTGCTTTTAGGCTTGGGCGACTAAAAAGTGACTGTTGACCAGTTAATTGAGATTTCAGTTCTTTCACCATTGTTCTCCTAAGCTCGCTTCTTGCAGAAAAATTGTTGTCATAGATTTTATTAAGTGTACGAAACTGTTTGTCAACGTTTCTTTTAAAATAGCAATAGCCTACTTGTTTGGCAGATCAAACAAATGCATTAAGAAAAGGACATAGCATGGAAATTGTACGTTTTACGCCTTTTGCTTGGTACCGCACTCATTTCCAAATGGTTGGAATTTATTTAACATTTGTATGTCATATGTGCTATCGCATACGGAGATTAGGCCAAGCTTCACAATTTTGCGCTCTGTGCGTCGAGTCCAAAGCTCCTGGAAATCGCGAGGCAGACTAAACGTTAGTTGTCATGGCAACTGAATAAACAAAAATCTTGCCTGGTCAAAATCTATTTGTTAAGTGCAAGTCAGAAAGAAACTAAATGGAGAAATAATGACGTTCTCGATTTCTATGAAAATAAAAATGTAACAAAAGCATTCATTAAAAATGTGCGATCTACCAGCATTGTCTATGCGATCGACTGGTAAATCGCGATCAACCTATTGGGCACCCCTAGCTAGCTACTGAAAAATCACGGAAAACGTAATGTTGAAAAATCACAAGGTAGTTCACAATGTGTACACTAGCTAGCTAATTCTCAATAAAAATAAAAAAGAATAAAACGCTGTCCTCAATTTGAGGTTATAATTCTCTTATGCTAAACACAGTTGATATTTGCTTTACCATCAGGTCGTTATGGTGTACACAACTTTGATGGAGAATTGAAGACGACATGTGGAACAAATCATTGGACAAACGAGATGTCAATATTGTATTGTGGTTGTTGATTGGTAAGGGAGAGGGTTCCTTCGAGGCATCTTATAACATGTGTCTTGGCCAATAAGAAACTAGCATGAAAAAGGTATGAAAAAATAGAAGTGCATTGAATTGATATTACAATGTCCTGCCCTGGAGGTAAAAGAGCCGATTACCTCCTCTAGCCTCTAGTAGTCTACAGCAGTGTTTTTCAAACTTTTCTTCCGGCAAACCACATTTTAAAATGACAAACCAATGTGACCCAAATGTCATAAAAATAGGTGTTTGCAAATATACAGATTTCCTATCATTTGTATTTGTACGGTATGTAGGGGTATTAACGTAAAACATTAGTTCTAATTATCACCAGAGTAATAATACAACATTCATTTTCTCAATATTGACAGTATTATCATCACAGACGTGCGTTTTATAAAAACATGTTATAATCACCAAAATAACCAAGATGAGGTGGTTTTCCCACAAATATTAGATTACTTGTATTAATTTATTCACATTCAGATAAAAAAATATCCATGATGCTGTTTTAACTAGCTATGTGAGACTAAAGTCAAAAGTTTTGAAAACTGTAATAAATGGCAATTATTTTTGTTACTTCTAACGACCAGCGCATTGGGTTAACACGTTTTCAACATACAGGTTATTTTGTCTGATGTAGATAAGCCTTAATTAGGGCCTTATAAAATCTGTGTTATTTTTGGGCAATTCAATGAGCGAAACTACGGTAATTACTTAAAGCGATTTATATACATAGACAAATTATTGATATTCGTCATTGTTTCCCTTTTAAATAGTAGCCTAATCATTTTCATAAGCATTTGGATTAGTTAGTGAAACGGAGTAAAACAAACGTTGTGTAAAATGGACTAGATACTTTTATGACTATGAAGTGCATTAGATGGGAACTATATGTTAAAGGCGCATGCTGGCTATATGTTCAGTAGACAAACGCACTCTGTATTTCATATTTCTTTGCACATTTCACTCCATCCAAGTTCGCTGTTACATTTTTCACTGAAGTAGCCTAATGTTACGCACAAACTCCCAAGAAAACGTGTTGTCTCTTTTTACGGAATGTAGAAGGGCAGAAGTATTGATGTTACAAGCACTTCGCAATAGAGAGGCGCGTGCTGGGAGACACCGCATACAGAGGACACTGCGCTTACAAATTCACATCACTTTCAGAATAGGCAATATGCGTTGGTAATTAGAACTTTATGTGAATGTATTGTAATTTCAGGATTATGATTTTTTTATATTTTTATTTACACGTTAATGTCTGTATTCCGCGATTCGTCCGTGTTCTTTACAACGTGTTAATCATAGCCTAGGACCCGCTTGATCTACACAACTTCTCTGTTCAGTACACTGCCCCTTGTGGCTGTTCAGGTGTACTGTCAACTGTAACATTTTAATCATGAAAGAACACCATGGCAAAGTAATTATGAAAACATATTTGCCGACCCAATTTTAATCTCCCGCGACCCACCGGTGGGTCGAGACCCATACTTTGAAAAACACTGGTCTACAGTATGTTATTTTCCAAACAACTCACCAATTTACCTGCAGATGTCACTGTTTAAGCATTTTAATCATCATTTAAATGACGGTATTTATTTCAAAAGAATAAATGAATTATAAGTTATACAGAGATTTATTAAGAGTTTATTTGAACCAATTACTGTTTTTTATATTCTTGAACTCCCTTTTGCCTCTCAAAAAAATGAGAGGCAAAATTTAAATAATAAACAAAAAAAAAAAAAATAAACAATACTGATTACCAGGGCCCAAGGGGAGAGAGGGCCCTTGAAATGTCTGGAATATATTGGGGTTGAGGAACATGGGGGCCCATCAGGACTGCTTATGCATAGGGCCCAGGATCTTGTGCTACACCGCTGCATGCCGCTGTCAAGAGCACATAGGCTAAATAATATTACATGTTAGTACATCTTGCTAGCCACGTACCCCGCAGATCTTGTGTGTGTGCCCTGGATGAGTGATTGTTATTATTAATAAGACAACTACCAACAATATCCCTTTGTCATCCAACACCATAAAGAAAACAAAAGAACTGGCAGTTCAAAAGAGACAGATGGTCGTAGACTTTCAAAAATCTGGCAATGGCTACAAGAAGATCCACAAATGATTGAATATACCACTGAACACTGTCAGGGCAATTATAAAAAAACTGCAAAAGATACGGAACATTTGAAAACCTCACGGGTAGAGGACACAAATGCATTTTGCCCCCCAGTATAGTGAGGAGGATGGTGAGAGAAGCAACAATATCCCTAAGATTCACTGTGACAGAATTGCAGGCCGTGGTGGAGTCTTAGGGTTACCAGGATTCAAAAAGCAAAAGAAAATAAGATTTTGGCTGACTTGGTCTGGTTGCCAGATGGCTGGGACTTGGCCGTAGGTGGACTTTCCAACAACAATCACCCAAAACATACCCCAAGATCCAGATAGAAATGGTTCTGTGACAACAAAATCAATGTTCTGTCATCTCAGTCGCCATACCTCAACCTAATCGAACAGGGCAGTCAATAAGTGCAAAATCCAAGATTAGGAAGGATCTAGAAAGGATCTGCACAGAGGAATGGACGCAAGTGCAGCGGGATGGAGTGAGGGAGGATAGTCAGTCAGTGTTGTTGTACTTCAACAAGGAAAAGTTGCCAGTTAATGCTACTCTAGGGAATGTAAGCTATTTTGTGAGGGAGTATGTGGCCAAACCGCTCAGGTGTTTTAAATGCCAGAGGTTTGGGCATGTGGCATCTACGCATGTGCAGGGAGAAGAGGAGGTGTGCTAAGTGTGGAGGTGGCCACGAGTATGGAGAATGTGGTGAGAGTGTGCCAGCAAAGTGCTGTAGCTGTGGGGGAAAGCACAGTGTGTGCATTTGGGGAATGTGAGGTCATGAGGCAGGCTGTTAAAGTACAGGAAGTAAGGGTGGGGGAAAACGTGTCATATGCAGAGGCAGTTAGGGTTGTGCAGAAGCAGGGGAGAGAAGGTGAAAGGGAGAAGTGGTTAGACTCTCAGGGTGTGAAGGTAATAGAGAAGGTAAATGGTGATGACATTCGCATTGCTAAAAGAGGGACATGGAGTAGGTAAGGAAATGTGATGTGGTGATTTGGTCCGCCGCTAGGTCAGTGCTGGCCAAATTGGATGTGGTCCAAGCACAAGCTCTCAGAATATGTAGTGGTGCTTTTCGGTCGTCACCAGTCTCAGCATTGCAGGTGGAACAGGGGGAGATGCCACTGGAGATCAGGAGGCAGCTAACTAAGGCCTTGGTGACATGGAATTTAGTCCAACAGTGGCTATGCAACTGAGTTTCCATGCCCAGTAGTAGACCTGCAGTTGTTAGAGTTAGTCCATGGGGATAAGAAGGGGAGAGAACCAGCCCACATTTAACAGGCAGGTTGCGGTCGGTGTATGGAGGGTATGTGCATATCTACATAAATGGGGCAAAAGATCCCAGCACTGGAAAGACTGGGGCAGCATTTACTGAAGAGGCCAGTGGTAGGGGAGTCTTGAGGCGGCTGTCAGATCACCTAGCTGTGTTCACAACAGAGATGATTTGGGTACTGTTGGCATTGCAATGGGTAGAGGAAAGAGTGAAGGGAAATGTGGTAATTTTCTCTGACTATGTGTGCTGTATTAAAGAGCTTGCAAGCATGTAGCTCACGCAGCAGGCAGGACCTTGTGTTGGAGGTACTGATGACCCTTGGTCGGGTGGTGCAGAAAGGGTGCCAAATTAGATTTGCGTGGGTGCCAGCACATGTGGGAGTGGTGGGTAATAAGGCGGCTGACAGGCTAGTGAAGAAGGCCTTAGGGGGGTAGAAGGTCACAATGGTGGTGAAGTGGAGTAAAGGGAAGGCAAAGAGTTTTGTTTGGGCAAAGGTTATGGAAAGTTGGCAGTGGGATGGAGGGGCTTAGGGAAGACGTCTCCACCGCATCGAGAGGAAGGTTGGGTGGAGGCAAGAGCTAGGGGGTGGAAGGAGGGGGCCATCTACACTAGGCTTGGAATAAGGCACTGTTGACTGATTGGTTCACTGCTTAGAATAGGGAAGCCAATGGGCATGAGACTGCGGAGCATGTGTTGATTCAGTGTGGGCACTATGTGAGGGAAAGGGGGTGTATGGGGGACATGTTGAGGGAGTGTGGTATTCAAAGGATTACTATGGAAAACTTGCTTGGGTGAAGAGAGGTGGGAGCTTGTAATAACATATTGTTTTCTTTTTTGAGGGACACAGCGTTGTTTGGTCGGATATAGGTTGGTCCTGTCCCTGGCCCACATTCCAGTACAGTAGGTGGCGGCAATGCACCATTACAGTTGGATGCCAACCGCCATTAAACAACACCAAAGAAGAAGAAGGGGAGTCAGTAATTTTGGAGCCCACTGTGTTTATATCACAGGGTGAGCATCCGGTTTGGCAAATTGACGCAAATGAGGAAGTGCCTTAAACCTGAAATCTATCTGAATTCCAGCTGGGGGCGATACGTCTGTTTGCAAAAGAGCTCGGTTTGTATAATAGTCTATGAGAATAAGAGACACGTCTCACTCGATTTATTACCTCAGTAAATATTTTCATAATGAGTTTATGGTCTCAATCGCTAGATTTAAGCCTTCTGCAATTTATCATGATGTTCATTATTTTGTTTATGGTGTCGTTGATTTTAAAATTGGCGATAAAGCAAAGAGGCGTTTAGGGCGTGGCTATGGCTTTCGTTTGTAGGACAAGACACTCAAAGGAGTTGGCAGTTCAGTTTTTCCAGTAAGTAACGTTACATTTTGTTTTACATTTTGTTTTTATACTGTTTTTCGTTAGCATCCCAATTGATATCAGTTAGCTAGCTAGATAACACCTCCCTCTCGTCTAAAATCGTCACATCTGCAACCAAGATGTCTGGGCCCGTAACGGCAAATTCGATGACCCAAATTAGCTCTTCACAAACCAATGGGTGACGTCACACATGGCTCCATCCAGTAATCTATGGTCGCTACTTTAATTTTGACATTGGTTCCATGCCTTTCCAGTGTGGCACCAATATATATATGTATATTAATAAGTTGCTCACTATACTTACACATGTAAACACATGGTACACCACCCAGTAATGTCCAATAAGTTTTAGTTTTAGCACATAGTAGATTCTCCAACTTCTGCATTGTGTTCTTTTTGTCCATTTGTCCTCTCCTGTTCTCTGCTTCCTTGGTAACAACTGATCTCTCACTTGCTACTCTTGTTTTTTTTCTTCACTCCCTGCCCTTACTGCCTGTACCTTTTTCTGTGTATTTTCAATAGCTACCTCTGCCGGCACTCTTGCACATAACTGTACATTCCAATCATTTAGCAGACACTTATCCACAGTGACTTACACTATGTATAGGAAAATCCTTTGGAGCAACTTAGGGTAAAGTTCCTTGCTCAAAGGAACAACAACATTTGGCCAACTTGGGTATCAAACTGGACACCTTACCTGAAATGTAGCTCTGCTTGACAAAGCTAACTTTATCCAACAAAAAAACAAGATATCACATCCCCAGATGAACTCCTGTGCATAAGGGATATCTGTGGATTTAAAATAACTATGAAATCCCAATGGTGCAATCAAGAAAGTGTCTACTATAAATTGTAATCACCACAAAGAAAAAAATATGTAATAAAATATGTAATGAAAACTCTCAAATGTGACTGAAATCACTCAAATGAAAAAAGCTAGGCCATGAAAAGTCCTGGAGAAGTGCAAATACAATTCTAACATAGAATGTTTATTTTCTTCATGTCTTAATTACAAGATGTGATTACAGGCCTTTTTTTATATGAAAAACAACATCAGGCAATAAAAGCTTCACCAGTTAGCATGCCTGTACTAAATCCAGGTAGACTAGAAAACCAACACGCATCATTCCAAGTAAAGCCAGGTTCCCACAAATATGAATATTGTTCTACTTTTCTGTGTTCACTTGTAACATTTGTTTAACTGATGTCAGTGAGCATCTCTCTTCTCTTTTCCTTTTATAATGATAAAATAACTTGACAGTAGCACTGACATGAGCACAAATTTTAGTCATGCTGGAGCAAGAAAACTATAGCTTTGAATTGGCATCACACCAATCCTATTACCTCACATGTAATCGTGTTGTTTCTGTTCTCCAGTGGCTAGCTTTCTAAACTGGCCCTTTCCTAAATAAGCTATTTATGGTGTAGTGAATTACCTACGATATTGTGTCTGCAAAATTTCATAAATAAATATTGAATAAATAAATATTCATGGCCAATTGAGCAGAGGCGCGGTCCATTTTGACACATATATACAGTACATGGCAAAAGTCACAGCATGGCTTTTGGTTCATGCAAAAACATAGGTGTTGAATTCTCCTTCATACTTCATAATACCGCCTATTGTTTGTTAAATTTTGTCTGCCATGTGAGTTTGATTACTGTATTTTATCCATTGTGATGTATACCTTTGACCTTATTGCATGTTTTCACTGCTGTATAGTCTTGTGGATTTGCTCACATGTATTCATTCTCTGGCTCTACAATGTAAGCTATATACAAAGCTGTATATTGAAGATTTTTATCTAAATCCCATGATAAAGATGTCTAAAGATTGTTATTTTAAAATAAATTGGTCTTGAATAGCTTACCCCATCATTTGTTTGCCATTCTGTGCATGTATTGTAAGCTGTGAGGCAAGCAGATATCACAAATAAAGGCTCCAATATACTTCCTTTTTCAAGATTAAAAGCTCTCATTATGATAGATCACGTCTGTAGATGTCAAAATGACATTTTGTAATTTAAAACGTAATTTGCACCGCTGCTAATTCTGTATGCTCATGCATATCAGCTAACTTTTACATTCAGGTATTTGGAACAAGGTTGAAAACACAGAACTATAGTGGTGCCAATTACATTTGGAATTTATTTTATTTCACTGGGTGGGCTGATCTTATTTGCAATGGCATCATGGCCAATATGAAGCACAATGGTGCAAGACATCAAAGTTACACGTGAAGTACACAAAAAAATATATATATATTACAGGATGTACATACTTAGAATATATGAGGGGAAGTACAGTATATGTGCAGTTAGTGCAAATGAGGTCTAAATAAGGAAGGTAGATCAAGTGGTATGCAAACTGGCTCAGTAATAACAACGCAATAGTTAACACTTATGGAATAGCTGTGCAAATTATAATTATGCAAATACACCATGGGCCATAACTAAGGCACTAGGGGATTAATGGGCAAAGATAGCGTGCGAATGAGGGAGGAGAGTCAGCATGTACAGTGGTCTGGCAGTAGCTCTGACAGTGCTTGAAAATCAGTGAATGATACCATGTTTTTGACAACATCAAGACCTCTGCAAACCACCCTGGCATGCTGTCAATTAACTTTAGCCCATTCTTGCATGATCAATGCTTGGAGTTTACCGGAATTTGTGGGTTTTTCTTTGTTTAACCGCCTCTTGAGGATCAACAACAAGTTTTCAATGGGATTCATGTCTGGGGAGTTTTCTGGCCATGGACCCAAAATGTTGATGTTTTCTTCCCCGAGCCACTTAGTTATCACTTTTGCCTTATGGCAATGTACTCCATCATGCTGGAAAAGGCACATTGGTAATAACCAAACTCTTCCTGGATGGTTGGGAGAAGTTGCTCTCGGAGGATGTGTTGGTACCATTCTTTATTCATGTCTGTGTTCTTAGGCAAAATTGTGAGTGAGCCCACTCCCTTGGCTGACAAGCAACCCCACACATGAATGGTCTCAGGATGCTTTACTGTTGGCAAGACACAGGACTGCATGTAATGCTCACCTTGTCTTCTCTTTCCAGATGGCCCAAACAATCAGAAAGGGCCCCCATTTCTCATCAGTCCAAACCCTGTACCTTTCGCAAAATATCAGTCTGTCCTTGATGTTTTTCCTGGAGAGAAGTGGCTTCTTTGCTGCCCTTCTTGACACCAGGCCTTCCTCCAAAAATCTTCGGCTCATTGTGCGTGCAAATGCACAACACAGCTGCCTGTTGCCATTACTGAGCAAGCTCTGCACTGGTGGTGCTTTGATCCCGCAGCTAAATCAACTTTAGGAGACGGTCCTGGCACCTGATGTATTTCCTTGGGCACCCTGACGCTTTCTTCACAACAATTGAACCTCTTTCCTTGATGTTCTTGATGATCTGATAAATGGTCGATTTAGGTGCAATCTTACTAGCAGCAATAGCTTTGCCTGTGAAGCAATTTTTTGAAAAGCTATGATGACAGCACGTGTTTCCTTGCAGGTAACCAAGGAAGGACAATGACAGAGTGATCTCCAGCCTGTGTTTACAATCACTTACATGATGGCAGGTGGTTCTATTGTGGCATGTTTTGGGGGATTAAGTTCATTTTCATAGCAAAGAGGGACTTTCCAATTCATTACAATTCATCTGATCACTCTTCATGACGTTCTGGAGTATATGCACATTGCCATCATCAACACTGAGGCAGCAGACTTTGTGAAAATGTGTATTTGTGTAATGCTCAAAACTTTTGACCACAACAGTACTGTACACATCTGCACCATTACCCTGAGCTTTTAACCTTGAAAAGGAAAGTAAGTGGTTTGTATTAGAGCCCATACCAAAGCTTTAGAAAACATGGTGTCAGAGCTTTGACAGTTTAGTTACTATAGATTTGGTTATGGCACGTGGTTAGTTTAGAGTCAAGACTTAGATAAAACTGACATCATTCATTGTCAAAAATAATTTTTCCATGCTTTATTGCTATTTAAAATACCTTAATACTGCCTTAATGCTTGCCAAAAATGTATGTTAAAATTACCACATCTACTGCATGTGCTTGCCAGACCAAAACATAAAGAGTACTGTAGTTATGGTGTCAGGTCATTTACAAAAACAAAACCTTATTTAGCCAAATTCCTGGGCTAAAGAAAATCAACCATTTGAAACATCATAGGAACACACTGATGAGCTCAGCCAAGGAAAGCAGGAAAATGTTCACCATCAAATCTACAGACGCTACAGGGTCCATACCATTATTCACCTTCAAAAACAAGATTGCAATGTTACAATTTGGTTAAAAAGTACTGTACTGTACATAAAGACCAGCAGAATTCTGGAAACAGAGACTAAGATTACCATGTACCATACTGATGACATTATGAAAGCTTGGAGAAAAGAACCCAAGATCCACAATCACGTTCTCTGCGATGTATGATGTAGGGGGTGTCATGGCCACTGAAACTGTATCATTATTCTTTATGGATGTAACTGCTGGCGGCAGAAACAACATTAATATAGAAGTTTAAAGAAACCTTTTGTCTGCTAGGGTAAAAGCAAATGCATCTAAACTCAGTTGATGGTGCAAGACCATAAATGCATCTAAACTCAGTGGATGGTGCTAGACCATAAATGCATCTAAACTCAGTGGATGGTGCTAGACCATAAATGCATCTAAACTCAGTGGATGGTGCTAGACCATAAATGCATCTAAACTCAGTGGATGGTGCTAGACCATAAATGCA
>JACXGM010018102.1:0-19283 GCA_016801145.1 Umbra pygmaea | reverse complement strand
GTGTGTGTGTGTGTGTGTGTGTGTGTGTGTGTGTGTGTGTGTGTGTGTGTGTGTGTGTGTGTGTGTGTGTGTGTGTGTGTGTGTGCGTGTGCGCGTGTGTGGCGGACTGCAACCTCCTGCTCCGAAAAGTCATGCAACAAACACATTTATTCGGAAAGCAAGCAGTGTTCACCAGCAATCCAACATCCAAAACATCTCAGCTGAACTGACACAGCTAAAAGACAAATTCTCATCAGAAACATTAGAGACAGAGGGAGAGAGAGCAAGAGAGAGAGAGAGAGCACCAGGACAAATTCAGAGTATCTCCAGGCCACACTGGCTCGTGGCGGGTGCAGGTCAAATGCAGCTAGGTCTCCTGGGTTTGGGGTCACCCTGTCTGGACCTAGAGAGAGGCTAGTAATGGCTAGCCGTTCAAAGCTGAAAAGCGAACAGAGGCAAACCACTGATCTATTTCCAGAGTCTCTAAAGAACCGCACACCTGTGTTGTTACATAGACAGGCCTTTGTGTCTGATTGCAACGCATAGCAATAATAAGGAATTTTTTGGGAAAGGCACAGTGTTTAACTGTCTGTTACCTAGTAATTCTATGTGACAGATGAGTTTTCAGGGACAAGAGACTTGTACAGCAGCCATGTGAAACCAGGTTTCTGTTACACACTGAATGGGCGGTTGCGACATTGAGCTCATGCGACGTTGGTGTGCCCTGTCTCTGCACGTTCGGCCTGTGCTATGAAACATCTTTTTGTGTGGTAAAGCTCAAATGACTGATCGCTCACCACTTCAATGCAGAAAGACCTGTGATTGGCTAATCAGCCAGTTGCCAATAGGGCTGGTTTGCCGTGTGACACAGGGCTGTTTTGTGTCCCTCTTGCCCTCTGACTTTATCAGTCCCAAAGTTCAAAAGTCACAGGGCTGGGTCGCCTCATCGCTGCTGACGGGAGATTTGACAGTGCTGACTGAGGCTGTGTGTCAATAACTATAAACACTCGACAGGGGACAAGAGACTAGTGTCTGTGTGTGTGTGTGTGTGTGTGTACACGTGTGCATGCACAACCCACTCACACAATCAAAAGGAATCATGTCTCTCATCCACAACCCTTCCTGCACAGTTTCCCTCTGAGAAAAAAGGAAACAGAAAACATTTCCTTTTGGATTTAAACATAGTGCCTGACCCTCAGGCTAACAAGCTCTGAGGAGGTACAGACATCTGCTAACACAGACTCTTGTCTGGCCTGGTCATCCTCCTCCTCCGCCCCCCCCCCCCTCCCAGACATGCTCCCTTGAGCTGGGGCTGGAGCACGCGGACAGTCCCCCTCCAGAGCGGGGAGAGTTCAGCGTAGGTTGCTCGAGACGCAGAGACACGCTTCTGGAGTCTTGGGTTTCTAAAAAAAGGACTGCGGGAGATTCACCTGTTGTAGCGGCGGGGCCTGTGAGCGGGCGTGTGTCAGGTGTGTGTGGAACAACATCTGAATGTGTTCCCTGTGTCCAACAGGCTCTGTTATCGCTCGTGTCTCAGTGGAGGGTTACATGAAAGACACGGTGGCTTTTAGCGGCTGTGGAGACAGCTAATCTGACCCCTGACCTGTAGGAATAGTGGCACGGCTCATTGCCTTCGGAGCATTGTTTTGCTTCTCAGCGATGTTATCTAGTGGGCTGCTTCAGTTAGGTACCCAATCCCCTGTTCATGTTCCACTGCCTGGTTCTTTAACTGAATGTGTTCTGTTTACAAGAACACCTGATTGGTCTTACAACCCATTCCATTATGTGAATCAGCTGTGACGGTGAGGTTTCATTAAACACACCAATGTAGTTTAGTGTAGTACAGTTTAATGTACATTACTACAGACTCAGTCCCCTAAATACTTTATCAGCTTCAGGATATACTGGAGCAAGCATTTCCTTAGATGTATAACCCTGGTGACGTGCATAGAAATAACAGTATTACAGTAATAACAGATCACCATTGAAGCAGTGGGAACACTGGAGTTGAGGTTTATCTGCCCCAGAGTTAACCCTTCTGCCCCCCCCCGGCCACTAGGCCCACACCCTGTTCCTGTGAGATGAAACAGGAGCTTCCCCCCACAGCCCGCACCCCCATTCCTGAATCTCCACTCACAGCAACCCTCCTCCCACTCACAAGACCACAGCTGGACACTTTTACCCACAATGCACCGATCGTCGTCCCTCAACAAGACAGCGCTGTCCCATAAACTAGGCCCCTTTGACAGTAAAGCGTGAGGGAGCAGCAGATGAGAAATGTGTTCATTTTACTGGAAAAGAAAAAACAATTTAAGTGCTAAAAGAGCCTCACGTGTTGTCGATACTCCCTGGATAGTTTCGTAAACACACAAAGTGTGTTGCACAGTGAATGAGAGCATGTCACCAAGCTTGTGAAATATGTAGAGTAATAATGTCAGCTATGCTAACATCTCTACTGTGGTGGCAGTGTAATGCAATGTCGAGGATGTTTATTTTAGGGAACAAAAGTGCTGAAGTATTTTTAATGTTACGCTCCAGAGGTCATACCTGTTTAACCTGCCGTGTGAGAGGTGTTGACTTTAGGAAGACTGAAGAAAGAGGGAGGCCAAGAAAACAGGAGGGAGAAATATGAACAAGATGGAGGGAAGAGACAGAGAGAAAACTACTTTACCAGCAAGACCTCAGTAACTGTCCCTTGGTAACTCGCAGCCTATTTTCCACTGAATTCAAAATGATAAAGAATGGGCATTATAATCTGCTCATCACACCTACTGTGTCAAATAATATAGTAGAAAGCAGAGAAATACCATTTCTGACTCCATGAGCATGCTAATATGGTGGACAGAGTGACATACGGTTATCGTTTGATGATGAGATAACAATCATCTGGGTGCCGCAGTATCTTTGTGTTGGTGTGAATACCATTAGCAGCACCTCACAATCAGGACGCCACAAGAAAAGCCAGATCCCATCACACTGCCTCGTCTCTCGTTACTTCCTGATTGATGTGAGGCCTTTGTTGGTTTTATTCCTTGATGAACGTCAGGTCGGCTGATCCACTGTATCCTGCCTTAGGTTCTCATTAGGTTCTCATTTGGTTCTCATTAGGTTCTCATTAGGCTCTGTCGCCTGCTCTCTCATCGGAGAGTGGTTGTTGCATGGTTGCTTACTACGTTAGTGAAAAACTGTCCCCTATTATCTGAAATTTATGCTGTTGACCGGGGCTACCTTGCTGGGACAGTGTAGGGCCTTTAGAAACTCAAAACCAAAAGGACCATAAAAGACTGTGTGAGGTTACAGTTAAGCCTTGAATGGGGAGAGGCTGATTAAATAAGGGAAAGGTGACACAGTGTTAGGTTTTAAAGAAAGACGCTGGGTTAAGGCTCTCTGGGGCATCCCACGCAGGCCACGACTTTAAACCCGTCTAGAGCCGTTACACCAAAGGCTCCTGACAGAACCTCTTTTCTCACTGTCTCCCTCTTTCTGTTTTGTTGAAAGACGGACAGAGAGCTTCATTCATTTCATTTCAACTTTCGTCTTCCCTTTTGTTTTTCTATTCAGCACCCGGCCATGTTTTTCTTACACGGTTCTAGGCAAAGATGTGTCATTCAAACGCTTCACTAACCTGGCCTGACTAGATGATCTCCAGGCTTGCAGCACAAGCGGACCAAGCTCAGGTTTTTAATACATACAACCCGAGTCATTGCCAGAGAGCAGAAATGTTATAACGATGCTTCCATAATGGGAGCTGGCGTCCTCTTGTAGACACATATTATCATAGTATGTATTTACCTCCTAGTTGTCTGTTTCGTTCTGGGCTTCCTCCATCCACATATACAGGCAGTCAAACCCCAGGCCTGTTTATATTTTCCCACTTTTCTTTGGACACATACAGTTATTTTATGGTAAATGTCCTATTGGTCGGAGGTTGGTTTATGCATAAACAGGAGACTTGGAGGAAGTCCCCATTTAAACTCAGCTGCTGTGGATCGAAGGAATGTTTAAACATAGAGGAGGCGATCAGGAGGAAATGACACGCCTGGGGAGGAGGGATCCTGACACTGAACGGCTGCCTTCCTCCCAGGATGACAGCAGATCTGGGTTTACCATCTCCTGACTACGCCGGAGGGTCTTTCTTTAGGTGCTCAGCACTTGTAGGACGTCTCAATATAGCACGGCTACAGAGTTCGCAATTATCTTTGTATTCGAACCCCGGAAAACGTCTTAGTATATATGTCACGATACGTTAGCTGTACTCAAAGTTTTCATCTGCTTCTCAATGTTTCATCTAAACGCCCCATCTGTCAATCCGTCTGTCTCGATTTCCGGACGGTGTCGCCTATCTTTTCTCACACGCCAACTTTTGACATCATGCCACAGCAGCAAACAGCTGTCCCCAACCGGTCAGCGTTCATCACAGCTATGGGTCTATAGGCATGGCACTGTATTCTGGATCTACCCCAAGTCTCACACTCTGGCAGCCGAACAAAAGGAGAGGTATTGAGAAAGAAAACAATAAACTATCAACTCTAAGGTTCTTTTCAGAGATCAGGGCCCATATGAAAGTGTGCTGATGTAGGATTAGTGGAGCCTTTTAGATCATCATGAATAAGATTATGAAGACATGGGGGCCGAGATCCTAAATCAGCCCGTTTTTAATATGGGCCGTGTGGGCGGGCGGGCTCTCCCCCTTTCTCCCTGGAACTTATCAGATTCTCTTGGCTCGCGTCGGATTGAGGCACGGTCAAATAAACAAAGGGGCCAGAGAGCTACAATGGCAACATTGGGTCTGTTATGAAAATATTCCAAACGCCATCTACAAAACCATGCCTCTCCCTCAGCCTCTCCTCCATGTCATCCTCCCCCATTTCACCTATCTTCTCCTCCTGACACTCATCCCTTCATCTGGACCACATCATTGCCTTGATCTGGTTTACTGTGGGCCTGCTCTGCTACCTCGGCTCAGCGTCTCCGTGTCCGACAGCACCCGTTTGGATCCGCCCAAGAATAGGTGGGGTTAACTGATGTGATTACTTTCCCTGTCCTCCTTCAGGTTCATACCACATCTAATACATGGATACAGTTGTTTCCTATCAGTGTCTAACAGGGGTGTGCCTGGGGTGCGAGTTGGGTCATGGGTTGGCACTTTCAGAATTATTCCATTGGCGCCATTCAGCCAGGCAAGCTAGACAGACATGTTGATGCACCCTCTGATTGTGGCTGGATAGTCCGTTCCCCCCCCCCCACCTCCCCTGTTTTAATTCTTGATCCCTGTTATTTTCCCTCTCCAGGAACTCAGCAAGTCCATCCTACCATACTCTCCCCCCTTTCTCCTCCATACTGAGTTTCCATTTACCTCTTAATCATTTCAGAACCTCCCGGAGTGTTACCAGCTTCTTTATGTGCATCTTTATGCTGGTGCATGTCCGTCTGTTGAAGTGAAATTACACGCTTTAGCAAACCTCAGCACACACAACCTGAAAGGAGCCATAGTTAAGAAACTTCCCCGATACGAAAACCCATTCAGTTCAATTGAATTAAACTGTGTTTTCCTGTAAGGAGAAGGCAACAGTGCTCCACTGTTTGAAGTGGCGTTCTAACCGAGTGCATTTGACAACAAATCCATTACCACCATGCACTGAATCTCATTTGTAGTCCATCTGAATGTTCTCCCCCAGGCCTTGTGTTAATCCAAGGAATAACAGCAACCCCTCACCCCTGTTCTCCTTTACACTGTGGCCGTACCTTCACCAGATGCTATCTTAACTGTCTGAACAGGATTTTCCATTAACAATTACTGGATCTATACTGATAGTGGATTAGAAGCAGCAGTACTTTTTGCAAACTTGGTTGACGTGGGGAGTTATTCTCAGAGTTAACAGGTGTTTGCTGTTGATAGAGGTTAGCCTGTAAGGTGCTGGCTACTCGTTAACCCTTCCTAACTGTACCAGGCTTCTTTATTGGCATCTGGCTGCATAATATATCTGCATAGCACTGGCTTGAACATGTAACGATTTGGACTGTAATAACAATAGGAATGTGTAGCTAGGGAATGCATCCAAGATATAACCACACAGGATATCATGTTTCAAGGGAACAACAGAAGAAAAAAACATCGGCAGGAACATTTTAATATCAAGGGTTGTGATTTCAAGAAAGAGACGAAAGAGATGTTGAAAGGAGGGGAGTAGATGCCATAGCGCTGCCATGATAGGAGGGAACCATCCTGGGGTACAGAAAAACATCCATGGCCTCTGTGTTCCTGCCTGATGTGCTCTCCACCTCTAGATTTGTTTTTCAGTAAAATACATTCATACATTAAAATAAAAACCATCGAAAGGGCACAAGGGGAACATCTGATCACCGATATGCAGCGGAAACATACTCAGTGTCTCAAGTTCAATCCTAATGTTCTTGGAACAAGAGTTAGTAGCATTAAAAGTATAATAATCTCTGGAGGAAGAGTTTGCACTGGTGCCAGTGAATTCAGGAAACGCTAGCCGCAACAATGCTCAAAACCTGCTGTTTCCTTCTGCAAAGGTCATGTCTCATCAGTCTATCACGGGATCTAGTAATGACAAAAATATTACAATCACACAGTAGCTACTGAAGGACAGAGGTAGAAGGAGGGACAGAAGTGATAGAGACAGAAACAAAGGAAGAGAAAGAAATGAGTGATAAAGATGTTGATGTTTTTTCATGACTAGTGAGACAAGCAGAAACAATTTATTTTCTAGAAAAAATTAAATAATATATGTCTAGACACAGCAAGGTTAGTAAGGATACACTGGCCTCAAGGTTAGCCTCAAGGTTAGCAAGCAGGACACACTAAACATATTGACACATTCACCACATTTTCACCATCAAGGGTGAAAATGTATCAATCAGAAATCTGAAAAAAATGAATCAGTAATGCATTTCAACAGTTTGGTTAGCTAAGAGCAATGAGCTAATGAGGGCTGTGATCCTCTGTATTCACATTTCAAAGAGTTGGCTGAGAAACTTAAACCTGGCTGGCATTGTCTGGTTCAAGAAGAAGGGTTATGGTAACTGTGGCACTAGCCCTGATGATCAAGGCACAGTTTTCAGAGAGTGTGTGATTACTGCCTCAAAGGTCCTAGAATGTTCTACATGAGCTGAGGCTGAAAACACAGGGAAGTGGTACAATAAAAAAGTGAAGGAAAATGGCTACCATATGCAAACATTTCCATCATCCAGGCCATAGCCCAAAAATCAACCAGTTTCACTAAAATGACACATAAGAAACGTTCTTAAGGTAACAAATATACCTGAAGGTACCTGACTTTCAACAATTTCTACTCACAGTGTCTACATTGTGCCCCATATATTGACTACAAAATCCTCCAAAATTGTAAAAAAGCACAAAACCACATTTCCAAATAAAAAATGAATAGGCGTAAGTGAAAAGACTGCAGGGTCTATCGAAAGAAGGAATTGTTGAATGTAAATTAGACGATTGTGTCTTCTGGGCTCAAGTTTAAAGGGAGAGAAAATAATGTCCGCTGTTCTTCTCCCTGCGGTGGCCAATAAAACTAAGCTTGGCATATTTCACCCCGACATGAACTGTGGATATTAACCCCCCCCACACACACTGTCCTCATCAGCCCAGAGACAGAGAGAGGGGGGGAAAAGAGAGAGGAGAACGTTTGCAAACTGAGATATTCCCTTTTTCCTCTCAAGGCCACTAACTCGTTTGATTAATCCTCAGAACGAGGGATGATAAACGTCTCCTCTGGCTCACTTGGGCGGCTCCTCTTCTCTTTATCTGTGCTCAATTCTCCTTCTTCCTTTCCTCCCTTCCCTGTGTCTCTTTCAACTAAAGGGTAAGTTATGTGCTCTTACAGGTGTTCTGTCTCTGGCCTAAACATACTGCACTGCAAAAAATGACTCTACAAAAACAAGTAAATAAACTATGAATACAAGGTATTTCTTGCTTGTAATAAGTAAAATAATCTGACAATGGAACAAGAAAAATTACACAGATTTTCAGGGCATATTTACTAAAAACAAGTGTAATTATCTAATACAAATATAGCTTGTTAAGTAAATATGTCTTATTTTAAGGATGGTTAGATTTTTTAACCTGAATGCAAGATAAATATACTTTTTTGCCAATGGAACAAGATTTTTAAGACAGGAATTTTTGCAGTGTGGGTCTCTGGTAACTCCAGGGTGTAAATTACTTGACAAGTCCACTCGACTCTAGCCTCCCCTTGGTGACTTAGACAGATCTCTGTGCCTCTTCGAGTTTCCAGACTATTGGAAACAGACGTATTTAGTAGGAAGAGTTGTCCGTGGTTTTGTGGAATAACATTCTACTCCTTGTTTGTACTTTCTGCATAAAAACGTTTCCAGGCTCCTCCCAGGTGGAGCAACACTGACCATCACAGGTTTAAGCTTTCAATGTGCCACCAGCTTATGACTGGAAACGATCAACACCAATTGCTGAGGGAGCGATGGGATGTCATCAGCATGGATATCCCAAATCCATTGCACTCTAGCAACTCCCTCAGACAGAATCTTTTTTGTCAAATCTGTTGTGATGTAAAAAAAGAGTTGGTATACATATGGTGGGAATAGTTAAATATTCTTTCCAGTCAACCACACTGCAGGAAAAGCTGTAAATGTTACTGGGTGGGCTACACAGACCCTAAGAAAGACAGATGGATAGCATATATAGAGGGAGAGAAAGAGAGAGGGGGAGAACAGAATGAGAAGGGAGAGATAATGCCAAACATAGAAAGGAAGAGACGCTGCACCTGCTGCATTAGTAATTAAACGTCCGCTCCAGAATATCACAAGAGAGGGAATTGAACACATTCACGATCCACATCCATTGTTCAGTAACTGACTCAAAACTATAATTCCTTACATGAATCACCTTTGTAAGAGCATTGCTCTTTTATATAAACTGAAAGTAGCTATGGTAACTTCTTCCCAAGTGGACATTTTATTTCAAGTGGAAAGTTCCCTGAAGCCCTGAAGTCCCTGCGGAACTGCGGCTCATTGTGTGATAGTCTGCAGATACTAACACTTAGTGGCCCTGTGTGCCAAACACAATATCTATTTCCATTGCTGACATAAGGGCCATTCAAATGTATATATTGCTGTGCATGCTCCAGGTTGTTGACCTTGTCCTTCATCTGTCGTTTCAGGCAAAGAGACGAAAGAGACTGACGTTGCAGGACCATGAAGGTCTTTTCCCTCCCTCAGCTGACGCCCTTTATCCTCCTCCTCTGGCTACCCTGGAGAATTACAGCTAGCGAATGTCCCCAGGATTGCTCCTGCTCCACACCAGACACCATCTTCTGCTTTCAGCGCCGCTCTTCCACAATGCCCCAAGGTGTCCCGGCACACACCAAGAATGTTTACCTCTTCGCCAATGGCATCGACACCCTCTCAGAGGAGGACTTCGAGGGTATGGAGAGCCTTGAGATGCTGGACCTGAGTCAGAATAAACTGACTGAATTGCCAGACCGGGTGTTTGAGCCTCTGACTTCACTGAGGAACTTAGATCTCTCCGCCAACCAGATCACCCACCTTTCAGAAGAAAGCTTTGCAGGAATGGCTCTACTGCAGCGGCTTTACCTCTACAGCAACCACATCCAGACCATCCACCCTGCTGCTTTCCATGGCCTGGAGCAGCTGCTGGAGCTTAAGCTTCAGGGCAACCAGCTCACCTCCCTCCCAGCTCTAGCCATGCCCAGGCTTTTGCTGTTGGACCTCCGCTTCAACATTATCCCATCCCTGGGGCCAAAAGACCTTCAGACACCCAACCTGGAGTCTTTGAAGCTGGCTGGCATAGGCCTTGAGAGTCTGGATGAGGAGCTGATGGCAAGTCTGGGGAACCTCCATGAACTGGACATCTCTGGCAACCAGCTAAGCTCCTTCCCCACAGCATTGAGAGAGGCAAGTGGCCTGAACCATCTGAGCTTGGCCGGAAACCCAATGGGCCCACTGGCACTGGAGGACCTGCGAAACCTGGGCGAACTCCAGGAGCTGGACATCAGCAACCTGACTCTGCAAGGCTTACCCGAAGGGTTCACTCAGCTTTTCCCCCACTTAACAAGGCTGACCGTAGCTGAGAACCCCTTCAACTGCTTGTGTACCCTGGCTTGGTTCCCCAGGTGGCTTAGAAACCAGGGTGTGAGTCTGGGTCGGACAGAGGAGACACGCTGCCACTTCCCTCCGCTCAACTCTGGGAAGGTGTTGGAAAGGCTGGAGCACAGGGAGTTCGGCTGCCCCACCACCACCACCGTCACTGCCAGCACAGTCAGAACCACCACCACCATGCCCCCTCCAGTCACCACCCTGCCCAACATCATCCCTGCCATCCCAGGATCTGTGCCTAGGGACGAGGATGCCTTCGCTGGGACAGACAGCCAGCCCCTGCCACCTGTGCCTGCCTCCCCAAGTAGCAGCAGCAAAGGCACAGAGGAGTACTTCTTGTGTCCGCCCCAGACCTGCTTGAATGGAGGCACCTGTTGGCAAGACTGGCAGGGCCAACTTAAGTGCAACTGCCCCCGTGGCTTCTCCGGCAACTACTGTGAGAACCGACACCACCCACAACCACCTCCCAATGAGGGCAACAATGAAATCTCTGTGATGACCACCGTTGCTGATACTCCCGAGATCCGCTCACGCAAAGTGACCAGCACCTCCATCCGGCTTGACCTGCACCGCTACATCGAGGCCAGACCATCTATTAGAGGAATCCGTCTAACTTACAGAAACCTGTCCGGGCCAGACCTGCGGCCCATGCACCTCAGCGTGCCTGCTTCCTACCCAGAGTACAGTCTGAGGGGGCTGAGGCCTAACTCCACCTACACAGTGTGTGTCAGTCCGCTGGACAACCCAAATGGTGGGGACAGTGTCTGCATGGAGGCTCACACTACTCCCCAGCAGGTCACTGTCACGGGGAAGCAGGTAAACGACAAGAGATTAACCACCATGCTAGTGCCGGCCCTGGCAATCCTGCTGGTTCTGGTCCTGGTAGCAGCCTCTGTTGGGTTGCTGTGTTATCTGAGGAGGAAGCGGACCAAGGGCCACCTGGATTTGGATTGCGACCAATCTCAGCAGGAGCTGGAGGGAGTCAAAGCCGGTATGGACAATGGAGGGATTCTGCCCCAAAAGCAGACGGAGCCAGCGGTGGTTCAAAATGGCGGACTGGAGTACGAGGTTCTGCTGATACAAGATCACATGCAGGATCATTGCTTGGTAACCAATAACATCGCTCTTTCCAATAAGCCATCTTATTTTTGACAAGCATCTCCATCGCTACTCCAACGCTAGCAAGGAAAAGACTATGTTCCTCTAGATACACCGTCCTAGAAACAGGCTAAAGTTGAAGGGTGGACCGGCCAGCCACATGTCAGCAGTTGTGAAACCAATCAAACAGTCAACTTGTCATGCTGTGCAATGTCTATGCAGATACAAACATGTTTAAATTAGTTTGAACACAAAAGGAACCTTTTTAAAAGTGCCTTGGTTTTTATTTACATCTCTGCTTTGTTTCTGTAATGTTTCTGCAATCCCACTGCTGGACTGGTGATCTATGGTGCACTACTGATGGTGCCTGCTCTTCATAGCTGGTCAAAGACTAAATGAGGCTGTGCCAGACAGAGGGACGTCATTGATTAAAGTGACCAAGTCCCCGCTCGGTCGGCTGTGCACTGAAATTGGGGTTTAATGTTGCATCCTCCATGTGATAACCGAACTATGTAAAAACAGTATAAGCAATAGTTTTGCTACGTAGCACCTCACCACTACCCCAATGGGAGTGGTGCTCGCTGTGAATGACATCGTCACCAAATGAAGATAACATTTTCAGTCAGTAAGAAGCAACACAGCAGACTCTTACAGTGCTTTGTTTGGCTCTATTGCTGAGTGAAGTTGGCATTTTTGTGTTTGTATGTTTTATACTCGTTTCTGTCCATGTTGTTTTGTCATCTATGTGACTGATACACAACCCCCACTGGTTGTGACTTTACAGACAGACAAAACACCAGATTAAAATCTTTGAAGATTAACATTCGTTTGTACTAGCAAAGTCAATCAAAGGCTTTATCCTACAAATGTCAGACAGTCTAAGTAGCTGTATGTCTGGGCAGAAAACTAAACCCCTTCTCCCTTCCCTGGCCCTCAACCCCCTACCCCCATACACATACAAAAAGCAAGATTATATACCTTACAAAGGGAAGCATTTTTTTCTGCACTGCAGAAAACTTCAAAAATCCCCTGAGCCACCGCATACTCACCTGATTGCCAAAGAGAGGAGAAACAATTACCAAATATTTTATTTATTCTTCGTATCCCCAAAAGGGTACACAGTTTTTTCAGTAAACCACAATTCACAAGAACGCACTTATGAGACTAGACTGTCCTATCCCACATCTAGACTTGGAAATAAAGACTTCTTGATTTCCCTCAGAGGATTTTGGCTCTACGGTGCTTAGTTGAGCACAATGGACTGGTGCTTTGAGGAAAAAAACAGTCCACCTTCTTGCTCAAGCAGACAATGAAAAGTCCAGACAAGTCCAGACTTAATGTAGCATATAGTTTCCAAGTTTTACATGAGATATGTCTTGGACCAGGGACACTGAGAACTTCTACTTGGAAAGAAGTTGGATATCAAACAGCAGTATGATGAAACTCCAGAATTGAGATTTAATATGGGTAACAAATGTATCTGGCACTCACCTACTGTACTGTATGTGCACCCAATGACAATATCATTATAAAGACCAGTTGGTAAATACAGTAGTTGGTACAACAAAACCACACTACATTTTCAGTATTCAATTGGCATAACATAGACATGGCAAGGTCTCTTTTCTTTAACTTCTTGACCAGACAGACACATGATGAATTTTAGTGGAGTGAGAAGAAGATGGTAAAGGTTGAGGAGGCAAAAAGTGTTGGTAAGCGAAATCTTATACCATCTTAACAAACACTTGGGCCTCAATTTTGAAAACGTCTTAGAATGTAATCTATTATAGATTGAGTAAAATAACCTAATATCCTAACTTATCTGTACCTGGTCTCTCACTACAAAAAACATTGAAAATATCCAGAACATTTTTCAATATGATTCATATTTTTCCCTGTTTATTTTGGGAAGCATTTTGTTACTGTATGTCTCTTTCCATGTCATTTTTAATAAAGTGAACATATTTTCATGTTGACATTGCTAAAAACGTTTTAATAAATAACAATAAAACAACAAACAGTGAGGTTTCCTTTGTTTTCTTCTAAGTTGCTTGTTTTTTCTCTGTCCATGTGGACACGAGTGGCATTGTAATAAAATATGAATCCTGCCGTCAACTTCACCTCCTTCGTCGGCCATAACTCGGAGAAGCCAATGAAGAAGAGGTCACCGGAAGAGGGAGGCCTGATTGAGCCGAATATTAAACCTGTCAGGAAGTAGAGTCTGGCTGCCAGCTCTCTAAATCCTACAACCACAGACCAATAAAGGCCTCCCCAACAATGATGGGTGTAAGCCTAAGAGAGAACACATTGTTTCAAAAATCCCTATCCAGTGAGCTGAGAAGTTCCATCTGTTAGCACTGTTCTTTCAGGGCCTGGACAAGTCCCACTACCAACTCCATTTGTAGATAATACACTGTATTCAAGTGTTACAGTATTCCCTCACCCAGCAGAACATTTTAATAAGACTTGTTTGATTTTAACACTCAAAAAGCCTTAGTATTTTTCCCTTAATATGAATGCAGAATATTGAAGGCGATTGTAAAAAAAATTGAAACCAGATTGAGGTTAAATGGTAGCTGAAGGGATTTGAGTTACTGACCATGAGCTAATGGTTTAGTGTTGTTTGTTAGCATACAAATAATATAACCAATGACCACCCACAGGTTTTACAGGTAAAGACTTGGCAGCAATTGACTGTTTTTACACACGCACGCACGCACGCACACACACACACACAGCTTGGCTCCAGTGCAGACGTCCAGCTGCTAGCTATTGTGCTGACTCTCAACACTAACAACACAAACACATAAAACATTTCCACTGCTGTCATGAAGGCCCCTATTACTTCAATTTGTTCTGAGTGGAAACATCCTAGTAAACACAATGAGTAGCAACTAACAACACGCCCCCTTCAGGTCAAGCTATTGTTTTGAAGACATTTCCTTTATTAGTTTCTCGGAGTCTCAATTTCTGAGTCACTCTCTCTCACCCTGCCTCACTCTTGCTGTCCTTCTCACGCTCCGTCCAAATTAAACAGCTTTATTGGCGTTGGAAACATGTTTACATGGCCAAACCATGAAAAAATAACAATAATAAACAAGCAAAAATGAGGAAAACAAGTAACGCAATCTGAAACACATTTTGTTTTTAATATTACCATTATATAACCAGACACATTTTCTGGATCTCAGACAGAACAACTGAAGTTCCTACTTGGCGGTCAGGGATTTGAACCAGAGTCCTTACAGAAACCAGTATGATGTCCTAACCACTAGGCCACCCCGCCTGCCGCCCCGACACACACTCTCCCTGTTTGACTCTGTATCCCATTCTTGCTTTTCCTCCATCATAAATGACAGATGAAATATGGTTGGAAATCAGATTTGGTTTCGACTAGTTAACCCAGGCTTAACTAGTCTCCGCCAATCAGGTAGGTGGTAACAGAGCTTAACAAGTCTCCACCAATCAGGTAGGTGGTAACAGAGCTTAACTAGTCTCCACCAATCAGGTAGGTGGTAACAGAGCTTAACTAGTCTCCACCAATCAGGTAGGTGGTAACAGAGCAAAACTAGTCTCCACCAATCAGGTAGGTGGTAACAGAGCTTAACTAGTCTCCACCAATCAGGTAGGTGGTAACAAAGCACCTGAAGCTGCTTCAGAGCCAGGTGCCAATATGAGAGAAGGTAAAAACTTGAGAGCAGGAGAAAAAAACACATTGAGTGTGTGTTTGTGTGTCTGTTTCTCTGCTTTCCTTCCATAAAACAAGCCTCTGTTCTCCCCCCGGCTTTAAGGCACATGGCCTTTGGCGGGGGGCCAATCCGGACGCTGCTCAGGCTGCACGAGCCAATCAAAGGGCCCATTGTAGCAAAGAGCTCGGCGTTTTCTAAATTATCAACTTGAAAAATTCCACCCAAAATTACTGCTGAGTAAATATTTTTGCACTATAATTTTTTTCCTCCTCCAGCATCGTTCGCCTCCCTCTTTCTTCTTGGATTTGAGCTTCTTATCCAAACCCAGAGCTGGAGTGGAGCCTGCCAAGGACAATGTGTTAAAACACAGGGTCGTATTGTGGCTCAAAATCAGCCTTCCCCCGTGCTGTGTTCAAACTCTCTCTCTTAAATTACTGGCTGTCTATCTGCCTCTCGCTCTACTGTGGTCACTTCCGAAGCTTCACTGTGAGTTTCTTGGCTAATCAAAACAGACACATATTCCATGTTCATAAAACATTATCCTCAAACTACCTAGATTAGCACCTAGCATGCCACACCTCCACAGCCTAATCCCAGCCACTTCACCTCGTATTGCCCTGGCCCAAGGAGTGCACTTTGCAATCTGCTTAACTAAAGATCGGCATGAACTCAATGAAACTAGTCAATATGAAAAGGAACATAGTATGCAGTATGTTAGTAAGCAGGTGAGTGAGCACAGGGAAGTGATTGTACAAGCTTGTGTGTTTGTGTCATTGTTTACATGCATATGTGTGTATTTCTGTGCCCGTGTCTGCCCCTGAGGAAGTTGGCCCGAGACGTGCGATCATCGCTATTCACGTGCAAGCCTGGCCCCAGCGGTCGGATGCCAGCCACGTCCTGGACGCGATAGTAGAGTGTGGTCATAGGGAAAGACTGATACAAAGGGAAAAATAACAAAAACAGGTTTTATGTTTTTGGAGCCTGTAACTAGCTAGGGTTAGATCCCCCTCCATCTGTTTCCCTGGCTGACTCCAGTAATACACTATGTTGTTACTAGAGAAGAGCTGAAGGCTGCCGCACCACCGGCTCCTCTCCTTCTGTACCGCTGGCAGAAAGTAATGCAGTGCCAACACCAGTTGATGCCAGGGCAGCGGATGCCAACCTGTCACGCATGAAAGACGAGGACGGGGGGAAGATTTGCTTTGGGTTTATATTGTTTTCTTCTACAATAAACTCCTGCACACAAATAAAGTCCATTTGACATGTTGTTATGGCAATTATGAGATTGTAATTTCACCCTACGCTCGCTCTCTGTTTTTATGCTGTTCTAAAGTGCTGCTATGATTCCTGGAAGAAATCACATGACATGATCTGAGGCGGACTACAGTGGGATTACAGCAGGGTACGGAAGACTAGAGGTTATAAACCACTGAACAACCGGCTCAGGCAGGAATTCAGGTTTAGGTCGAAAATGGATTAAATGTAATGAGGGTTACATTATATGACCACGGCAATGTAGTGTAATCAGCATGCACTACTACAAAGAAAACGAATGGCGGAAACCCCCCACAAAAAGACAGCAATGTAGATGAGAGAGGAAGAGGATAGAGGAGCTCTGTTGGTAAAGCATGGAGCGTGCACTTCAAGGGTGGCCAAGTACCAGAGTGGGGCCAGTCTGAATAGGGTTGAATAAAGAACGCACTCACCACTGTAAGTCGCTCTGTATCATATTGTCTGCTGAATGAATTGAACAAAAATGAAAGGCAGTTTGATTAAGGTTTTATGAAGTGAGAGAAAGCAACAAAGAGCAGAGAGACACAAAAGAAACACACAGGGAGATAGAGGTGTCAAATAAATGTACGACTCCGTGTGCACTAAAAGCCGATGACTCATGCACAAGCAAGTTGCTGACTTGACTCAAGTTGCTGACTTGACTCAGTGATTTAAATGTGCAATGTTCTTTCCAAGTGGTAAAGCTTGCCAACAGATTTCCAGTGTAATCAGTTTCCCGACAATTTTAGCCAAAGCAATTTACAGAAGCAATTAAGACTAAGTGGCTTGTTCAAGGGTAAAATGGCAGAATTTTTTTAACCTTGTCGGCTTGGGGATTGTTTAGTTACTGGTCTAACGCTCTTGACCACTATACTATCGGCTGTCCCAGGAGGGAAACATAAATCGCTGCATACTGGCCACGACTCCTAGAAGATGCTGCAAATAAGTAACGCAGGGGTGGGCTGTAGAGATGTTAGGTTGCCTTGTCTGGTTGTGCACTAGCACTCCACTTTAGGTGGGACGGGTGCCTGCGAGATCAATCGTGGTCGTTTGCCAAAGAATGTGCGGAACGGCTTGGCGGGATATGTTCGACATAACCTGATCGACTCTCACGAGTCCACATGAGTCATGGCTACAATGAAAAATTGGTCATCGTGAAAATTACAAAGACTGGAAAAAAGTGGGTAAGAAAACTCCAAAGGGGATGGTGGGGGGGGGGCGATGTTCAGCAGAGCAGGCTTTCACTAGCAAGCCTTGAATTAAAGAGCATGTATCTAATCAGAACAGTCTGACATTCTGGAACGCACCCCAAATGTGCTTCTCGTTTCAGAGGGATGGAAATCCTTGAGGGAACAACAATTTTATTTACCCCCCCACCAAAAAAGAACAGAATGAATCAGGTATTAATGATACAGGAGGGGACAAACACGTGTGCACACATCTTCCTCTTTTCAGATATGATGAAGGGGTATTCTCGGTTGGTGGTGTGTGTGTAGTAGAAGTTGAGTGCTGGAACCACTTATAGCATCACTGTGGAGAGTTGACAGAACTTCCAGAGACCACATGATCTCAATTAGACTCCGAGGAAGATAAGAGCTGATATCTAATTGGTTCTTTAAGTGACCAATCGGACCAATGCCCATATGTTTTGTTAGTGAGGCACATTTGTTGGCTACTATGTTCTTGTTTGATGATGGATCCAATTGACATGGAGGGATAGACAAGGCCTTCCAGGATGTGTAGCCTCTCACTTTGCTGTGATTGATTTTACCATCAATCACTGCATCACTACATGACATTAATGAGTCACATGACACCAGGGAGGGCCCAATTTGGACATTTTCACTTAGGAGTGTACTCACTTCTGTTGCCAGCTGTTTGCACCTTTCTGGCTGTGTGTTGAGTTATTTTGAGGGGACAGCAAATGTACACTGTTATACAAGCTGTACACTCACTACTTTACATTGTAGCAAAGTGTTATATTTTCAGTGTTGTCACATGAAAAATTACAACCAAATATTTACAATAATGTGAGGGGTGTACTCACTTTTGTGAGATACTGTACATATAAGTAAGCACCCGAGGTAGGTCCGTTTCCATACCGGTTCTGGATAGATTTGGGAAAGATCGTAAAGTCTGACTGGGGCCCATCCACCATTCCTGATATTCACCTTGGCAAACTGCAAATTAAATGGTGCCGCCATTACCCGGAGTGTCCAGTTATCAAATATAAATGTCAAATAAATGTTACAAAGCAGCCGGTCAGTACGGGTAGCAATTTCAAGTCCCAAATCAACGTTCCTGAGATGAACCTGGTCATCCCAACTCTATTCAGGTCTGTTCAAATGAAGAAGCAACTGTTGGACCAGCAGCTAGTACATAGAACCCACACTGAGCCACGGTAATGAATAAGGGCTGTGACGGCATCTGAAATCACACACCATTCATTACATGGGCATGGTCACCGAGTACACAAAGTAGGTAACAGGGTGCCATTTGAGACACGGAATGTGTCAGGATGGAAGTAATATGGCCTGCTGTGTCCAACTCTCTTCCTGAATGTGCTGAAGGAATGTAGAACTGAGAAGAAGGGTTTACACTAAAGCTATGTTCACTCTAAAGCCAGGTTAATACAAAAGCTAGGTTTACTCAGAAGCCTTTTGGCTAATTAAAGTGCAGAAAGGTTGTAAGTACTGCTAAAGTTTCAGATGCATTTAGACATTCAAATCCACGTGGCTGTGCTTCGTAAACAAGGAGCGTTGCAATTATTTCTCCAGTGTGTTGGAATTCAGGCAATGTCTTTCTCAATCCACCAGCTCTTCCTTAACGTCCTTCAAAGTATCAGATGGGAACAATGATGCAGGCTTGTACATTGGTTACAATTGTAGTAGTCCAGACAAGCAGCAACACTTCCTCATTGTCATCAACTTTCCATCAAAACAAACACATGCATTCAGCTGTGTCACTTCACCACAGTGTGGTAACATTCACCACCACACACTGAAACAGTCATCAAAACACACATCAAGACTTAGAGAAGATGATTATGTAGCTGGTCCCCATACTGTTCCTCTACTGAAACCAGAGAGAGAGAGAGAGAGAGAGAGAGAGAGA
>JACXGM010018101.1:0-19284 GCA_016801145.1 Umbra pygmaea | reverse complement strand
AAACAACGATCAATATTAACCAAATTTCTCTCTCATATTGCTCATCATAACCACTGAAAATTATAAAAACAACTAACCCAAATTCAAATTATTTTATATATTTTTTATTTTGCTGATCCGAAAAATGATCCGATCCGTGACTCTGATCCGAAAACCGATCCGATCCGTGAGTTTCATGATCCGTTGCACCCCTAGTAGGTTGGGAGGAGAATAATGGAGATGTGATCTGCCTTTCCAAAGGGATGGGTTTAAAGCTGTTACGGATCGTTGAATAACAATGGTCAATTGAATAACAATGGCCCACTCCACCAGATACTGCAGGAGGCCGGCCCGTTGTCTGGAATCCACCAACCTCCACACCGCTTACGCCTCCTCTCTGTCCACTACCAGCGGAGGCAGTGGCGCCCCCCCCAGGTCCCCTTCATCTAGCGGGCCTCGCACCACCGGCCTAAGGAGGGAGACATGAAAGGTAGGAGCAATCCTCATGTGAGAAGGCAAACGGAGGGCAAAGGTAACATCATTGATCCTACGCGTAATAGGAAAGGGACCCAGGAAGTGCGGAGTGTGTAAGAAGTGCGTAAAGACATGTCCCGCATCGACACTCAGACCCTGTCTCCAGGTTGATAATCAGGGGCTGTCCTCCTCCGTCTGTCCGCCTGAGCCGTGAAACGCCGAACTACCTTCTGTAGACGCGTGTGCGCCACAGTCCAGAGAGTCTCCACTCTTCGGAACCAGTCCGACACTGCAGGGATCTGAGCAGTGCTGAGGTGCCACAGCGCTAGAGCCGGCTGGTAGCCTAAAACATATTGGAAAGGGGTCAGTTCAGTGGAGGTATGTCGAAGCGAATTCTGAGCATACTCTGCCCACGGCAGTATGTCCGCCCAATCCCCCTGACTCTGGCTACAATATGATCTCCAGAAACCGGCCAACCTCCTGGTTCACCCTCTCCACTTGCCTGTTGGATTGAGGCTGGTAACCCAAGGTCAAGCTCACCGACACTCCCAGGCGTTCCATGAATGACTTCCACACCCTCGACTTGAATTGACGATGTCCTCGGGGATTCCGTAATTCCTGAACACACGAGTAAACAAAGCCTCCGCAGTCTCCATAGCAGTTGGTAACCCAGGCAGTGGAATAAGTTTACAAGCCTTCGAGAATCGGTCAACAACCACTAGAATCACAGTGTTCCCTTGCGACAACGGCAAATCTGTAATAAAATCAGCACTCAAATGTGACCATGGTCTCGATGGTATGGGGAGTGGGTGGAGCTTACCAAAGGTTAGTTGCTGAGTACTTCGCGCACAAGTGGCACAGGAGAGGACGTACCTCCTAACGTCCTGCGCCATAGCAAGCCACCAGTATTCCGCCTTGAGGAGGTAGAGGGTCCGGCGTATTCCCGGGTGACCCGAAGCTAGGGACGTATGGACCCACACCAAAAGATGGTCTTGTGCATCTGCGGGGACAAAGGAAAGGTGCTGGGGACAGTTCGGGGGCACCGGTTCCCGTGCCAGGGCTCTCTGTATATCGCTGTCCACCTCCCATCAGATGGGCGCAACAATGCGGGAATGACTGTCGATTCCACAACCCCTTCACTCTCCGTGTCACGTATGCGGGAGAGCGCATCCGCCTTGCCATTCTTCCTCCCCGGGCGATAAGACAACCTATAATCGAGTTGGGTCAGAAACAGGGTCCACCGGGGTTTAGACGCTTAGCCGCTTTCAGGTACTGAAGATTGCGGTGGTCCATCCAGACCAGGAAAGGGTGCTTGGCTCCCTCCAGCCATTGCCTCCAGGTCTTCAATGCGTCCACTACCGCTAGCAGTTCACGATCCCCCACGTCATAATTGTGCTCCGCCTGCTGGATTTTCCTGGAGAAGAAGGCACAGAGGTATAGTTTGGGGGGGTTACCTTGCTACTGAGACAGCACTGCGCCCAAGCCCACTTCCGAAGCATCCACTTCCACCACAAAAGGGAGATCAGGATCGGGGTGTCGAAGGATAGATGCAGTGGTAAATCTCTCCTTTAACGCTAGCCAGGCCTTTTCTGCTTCCTCAGACCACTTTAGATGCCTCCTTTTAGCAGGGAAGTCAGGGGTGCCGCGATGGAGCTGAAGGATCTGATGAAGCACCAGTAGAAATTGGCAAAACCAAAATAACCTTGTAGCTGTTTCACGGTAGTGGGTACTGGCCAGGATCTCAGTACTTCGACCTTGTCCACCTCCATCTCCACTCCGCTGTCGGCAAGTCTGTAGCCCAAAAAAGAGACAAAGGGAACATGGAACACACATTTCTCAGCCTTAGCGTATAACTGGTTACTCCCCAACCTGCGCAGCACCTCACGAACGTGCTGGACATGCACCTGGTAATTCTGTAAATTAATAAGAATGTCGTCTATGTAAACAATGACCTAACGCCCCAGTAGATCTCTAAACAAATCATTCACAAACGCCTGAAAGACAGATGGTGCTTTGATCAATCCGAAAGGCATTACCAGGTACTCATAGTGCCCCGTGGTAGTGCTGAAGGCTGTTTTCCACTCGTCCCCTGTCTTGATACGCACCAGGTTGTAGGCACTGCATAAATACAGTTTAGTGAATATCCAAGCGCCGTGCATCTGTTCTACTGCTGTGTGGATGACGGGTAATGGGTACTTATACTTCACCGTTATTTCATTGAGGGCACGATAGTCGATGCAAGGTCATAGTCCTCCGTCATTCTTCAAAAAACTTGAAGACACCGGGGAGGTAGTGGGACGGATGTGACCATGCGCTAAAGCCTCCTGCACGTACGTCTCCATAGCTGCCGTCTCTGTGTAGGAGAGGGGATAAACCTGACTCCTAGGTAGGGAAGCATCCTGGTGTAAGCGAATAGCACAGTCACCAGACCTGTGTGGTGGCAAACAGGTGGATTTCGCTTTTGAAAACACCTCTATGGGGTCCTGGTATTCTGATGGCACTATAGCCTTGACATCCATGTTACATTGTGGGCTCTCTATAGATGTGGAATTAATCCGCCCCGGAAAACAACCCCTTTTACACTCCTCAGCCCATCCAATGACCTCTCTCTTTCTCCAGGAAATAAGCGGATCATGCTCCACAAGCCAGGGCATACCCAAAACTATGGGATGTGATGGTGAGGAAATAACAAAAAGAGATACCTGAGTGAGGTGGTGATCCTTCATGAACAATTGTATGGGCTTGGTACGGTGCGTAATCTCTCCCTCTCCTATAGGTCGTCCATCCACAGCCCTGACCGGAATGACCGCCTCCAGTCTTTCCAATAGGATGCGGAGAGATGCGACTAGTTGTTCATCCATGAAGTTACCTGCGGCTCTGGAATCGATCAGTGTAAGTGTGATACCCAAACACTGTATGGGTATTAAAGCAATCAAAAGAAAACAGTCTTACCCCATAGTCGGTGGACAGAGCTCTCCCCTGTCGGTTAGACGGACTCCTTTGTTTCTTGCATCTGGCCACCACATGGCCCTCCTCTCCAAAGTATAGACATAATCCGAACTCTAATCGCTTTCGTCTCTCCTCCATCGACAACCGATTTGTCCCCAGATCCATGGGCTCCTCCCTCGGGATGCTCTCCCTGACGCGCTCCTGATGTTGCGCAGGTCCTCTCCTTGGTCGCAACAAGCCATCCAGTTTCATTGCCATGCCTATAAGCTGGTCCAGGGTGGCATTATCATCGCGGCAAGCAAGCTCCACCTTTACCTCCTCCCGTAAGCACTCTCTGACAAAGAGATCAACGCCTCCTCATTCCACCGGCTGGCTGAGGCCAAGGTACAGAATTCTAGTGCATAATCTGATGCAATGCGTCTCCCCTGCTGCACATGGAACAATCGATCCCCTCATTCCCAATTCTGCGCCGGGTGATCAAATACTGCTCGAAAGAGTGCCATAAACTCCTTATAGTCCTCCAGTTCTGAACCCTCTCCTTCCCAAAGGGCCATAGCCCACTCCAAAGCCTTGCCCGCTAGCAGCGAGATAACGGTCACAACCTTGGTCCGATCCGTAGGCTGCACTCTCGCATGATGGGCGAAATACAGGTGACATTGTAGTATGAAACCCTGACACTTTTCTTAGTTCCCCTCATATCTTTATGGAAGAGACACCTCTGTTCATTGAGTAGAGGGGTCTCGAGATGTTAATGGCACAACTGCAGGATTCGGAGATGGAGAAGAAGAAGATGCATTACACTCCTTGCTCCGGAGATGACGGAGGACTTCCTCCCTCGCGATCTCGAGATTAACCAACTGGTTATGGTGCTGCTGGAGCACTCTATCTCTCTCCTCCAATCCAACTGGCAAACCTTGATCCTTTGCTGCCTCCATTTCAGGTCGAATATTCTGTCACGGCAAAAAGGCTGGAGACAGGTGCAGAGGAAAAGGGTCTCTTTAATTGAATGCAGCAATCAAACAAAAACAGAGTACGGGCAGGGTAGAGAATGGACTAAAGTTTCACACTTAACACAAACAATATTCGATAAGGAGCAAACAGAAAATCAAGCCCTTTTATAGGGCTACTCAGAACACCCACAATCGCTGCACCTACTGACAGACCTAGGTGTCCTAAACAGGAGGCTGATAAACAGCTATACTATCCCTAGAGGTGCAGTACCCAACTACCCCCTAATCACAGAATAATAAAGGAAGGCCTAACCTTCTATGTAAAAATTCCCAGCCCCATACCAACACAACGCCAATCAATATTCTGAAGAACCAGAATGCTACATTCCCCTCATAACCCTTACAGACTGATTGGTAACACTTTACAATACGGGTGCACTAATAAGCATTACTTTATGCTTAACTAATGCACAGATAATACTAAATGAATGTGTAACTCATGATTATCTAAGCAATTCGTTAATAATTACCACATCAGGAACTAATTAAGAGTCTGTCTGATTAATATATTAGTTCATACAGTAATTGTTATTTATTAAATATGTAATTGTGGGTTAATTCCCTAAAAACTCATTTTGTAATTAATAGTCTTAATTAATATTTTAATTACCACAATGAGCCCAAGACTTGTATTTCAACTTACAGGCATAATACAGGTAAACTAATATGCATTAATACATGATTAATTACTGCATTATTAGTGAAAATTCATGTGTAAATTTCTACAATTACTAAATGATGAGTTAATAATGATGTGCCTCAACAAGTAGTCACAACATAAATATATATTTGCAAATCATTAACTAATGAATAATTTATCAATAAGGACCATCACTAGAGTTAAAAGAGTTTATTAAACACTTTCCATTTACATAACACATTACATTTTAAAATTTACAAAATAATATACAAATAATTAATATATATTCCTCTCTCGATGAAAACGAAGACGTTAATGACGAATATATAGTGACATATGACGAATATATAGTGACATATGACATATATATAAATACTTGGGTGGCACAATTCACAAAACCCGTGGTTAGGTTCGTATCACGGTTTTGTGGGCCAGGGTTTTCGGTTCTGTACGGTTCTTGTTTAATCTCAATACTCCGCTCTTGAAAAAATACATGTGACCTGACCTTGCAGCACTCCCAACTCCACCGTTGAGGAGCTATCGGCTCCGCACTCCTATAGCATCCAGCTGCAGCCCCGCAGACCTCACCTGTGGCTAACCCAGCACCTTCAGCTAACCCTCCAACTTCCGTTTTCGTCATTTCCGGAAACATCTCGCACTCAAAACAAGCTGAGGTTAAATTAATTACATCTTTACGGCAAAAACGAATCTTTCCATTATGAAATGTATTAAACTAAATTAAACACATAATCCACAGCACCGCAGACCCACCACCCCATGGTTAACCTTAATATTTCCATTTCGTAATTTCCGGAAAACAGTTCTCATGCCAAAAAAAAGTTTAGATTAACTACTTTTATTTTCGGTTTTGTTACGAAATTTATTATACTACATTAAGCATATGGACATTATACATTTAACCTACATCTACAATGTATGCATGCTTTGACAGACACTCCGCCCAAAACCCCGAAAACGGAAGTTGAAGGTTAGCCATAGGTGCTGTGGGTTAGCCATTTGTGACGTCTGCAGGGCTTATTAATACATCCATGGCTGCAGCTGGATGCCACTCCCGCTCGCGGCATCAATATGACGAAAGTCTTTTCAACCTTGTCGATCTGAAGTGAAGATAGATTCAGCAACTGTATGGCTTATTTCTACATCAAAATGTCTTCAAAAACATGTTTCGGTAAACTGTTTTTGTGTAATATGAGATCGTATAGGTGGTTAGTGTAGGCTACATTAGCAGAATACAGACGAACCCTGCGACGCACACACACCGAACCGAGACAAGCGAACCGAATGGTTCGGATGTTTTTTCATCAACCGTGCCAGCCCTAATTGCTACTGATGTAACTGAAATTGATTTTTTAAACAATCATCCCCCCTCTTTTTCCTTTAGTACACCTCAGCCCATGAGCTAGTTTTTTGTGTTTTTGTGTTTAGGCAGTTCAGTACAGTTATAGAAAGTCATAGAAAGGGGAGTATAAGTTATTTAATTTTATATGTTGTTTTAATGTTATGTTTTAATGTAATGTGTTATGTAAATGTGTTTTTGGAAAGTGTTTAATAAACAGCTTTTATAAACTAGTGATGGTCATCAATGATAAATTAGTCATTAGTTAATGATTTGCAAATATATAGTTATATTGTGACTTCACTTGTTGAGGCACATCATTATTAACTCATCATTTAGTAATTGTTAATTTACACATGAATTTGCACTAATAATGCTGTAATTAATCATGTATTAATGCATATTAGTTGAAATACAATTATTTGGCTCACTGTGGTAATTAACATATTAATTAAGACTATTAATTTAAAAAATGAGTTTTTAGGGAATTAATCCACAATTACATATTTAATTAATAACAATTACTGTATGAACTAGTATATTAATCAGACATACTCTTAATTAGTTCCTGATGTGGTAATTATTAATGAATAGCTTAGATAATCACAAGTTACACATTAATTCAGTATTATCTGTGCATTAGTTAAGCATAAATTAATGCTTATTAGTGCACCCGTATTGTAAAGTGTTACCAACTGATTCCTACTCACAACCAATCATTCCACGAAGACAGTAGTGTTTGTAATTAATAGGCCAGTGCATGCAATACATTATGTGGAATAGATTTATAGGACAATATATTTATTCTTATAAAAATGCTAGGCTTATTCTTGGGGGTGCTTTAGCCGGGCTTGCTCCATCCTGCCGCCGCCGCTGCTTCATTCTCTGTATAAAATGAAATGCCTTTGAACCAGAGCTTGCTTTAAGATTAAAATCTATTGCTCCTTCCACACATTCTTCAGTCTCTGTTTACATTTATTTGATGAATAAATGCATTAAAATACACAACAGTATCAATCAATCTTATGCAGGTCAAGAAGACACACTATCTTGGCTCAGTGTCTTGATTCTGGGACTGCTAACATACTGAAAGGTAGATACATACTGTAAGGTATGTAGACACATACTGTAAGGTAGACACATACTATAAGGTTCTGTAGACACATACTGTAACAGAAGCAGGAAAAATGAACTGTCTTCATATACTCAGTCACCCCACATTCTAACTTCTAATAACAATTTAATAATTTACCATCCCAGCACATTTTCGTGTAGTATCGCATTTACTATAAAAGTAATTATTTCATATTAAAATTGAAGTAGTATATGAACAAAGTAAGGGAAAAAATGCTTTACTGTCCCACTATACTGTATCATTAAGCAGGAGGCCACTATTTAATGTATGTATAATCTTTCCAGTGATTACATCAACGATGACAAATCCAATTAAGACAACCTAAAGGTACAATATGTAATATCAATCAAAACAATAACAAAATACATACTTTGCATTAAAAGCAAACATCACTATACATATATTATATATATTTCTTAGTTGTATACTTACATTATCCTAAATGTTTCCATTAAATTTCAAATCCAGAGAAATTTGTAATATAATTCGAAGACACGGGACATTTCATTTTGTCGCCCGTAAATGGCGTCATATAACCTGTGACTACTCTAGTTGTTATAAGATCCAGGGAGCCGCCAAACATAACGTGAATAAAGTTATACTTTTTTAACAATATATTACATTGTCAGTGAACATTTTTTCTGCCGGAGATGCTAGATTGGAAGGTTGTCATTGACGACGATAACAAAACCCATGATCCCACGCAACCTCCCGACGTCATCCAAGTACATCTTTTGCTATTGTTTTGATTGAGAGCCCCCTGGCGGCCAAAAATTACATATTGCACGTTTAACATTAGGCCAACAATTTCCCATCACTTTTACTGCCAGTTTTTAATGTAAATGACCATACACTACATTCCTAATAGGTTGCACAACTGTCATTGCCAAATAGTGTATTGCTCAATGAGGGTATGTAGGAGGTGTGTGAAGTACAGATCAGGAACTTTATCATTACTCCTCCTTGTGAATCCAGCATTAGACTTTCTGTGTTCTTTTAGAAAGTTCCTAATATGTTTTCCGTATCCGAATACATTTAAGTTTGAGTCAAAGTCATACTGTCTACAGTTACATTAGAAAGTTGTAGTTGTGAAGATGCAGAAGTCTGTCTCTGTCATCCCTTTGCTGTTGCTCCTCTGTCAGTCTGGTGTCCAGGTCACCCGAGGTGAAAATGAGACGTTCATTGAGTCGGGAGCCGTGAGTATCTTAGACGGGATTTCGAACCATGAGGAGCTGTCTGACAGTCAAACACAACTAGATGAAATGAAGACTAAGTATTCCGGTATTGAATGTCACTTATAGACTGTATGTTTTTGTTTAGTATTGTGGTTCAATACTTTAAAATTGACCCAAATCTCTCACATTGCATGTTCTCTAGGAACAAGATAATGTGGTCATTCTAATGTTAGGAGAAAACAAAATGTGTTGATGATCATGGAAGTTTTATGAAAAGACATAAATAATGTAATACAGTAAATAATGTAAATAGCATTTGTTGTGTGCTAGCTACTGGTTTGACTTTTTCTTGCCTTTACCAGAGGTCAGTATACTAATCAAAAGCTGCAACATGTCTGTCTTGGAAAAGAACAGTAATTACATTAATTCTGTGCTAACTTAATGATAGGAGTGTAAATGGGGTCAATGTTAATAATAGCAGAAGTTGAACAAAGATACAAATGTGTGCAAGATACAAACTGGGGGCTCTCTCAAGGTAATGTTAAGATCTGGACGTTTTATTTCAGCCCAAACTTACAACCATCATTATCATCATTATAATTTTCATCACATTTGTTGTTGTTCTTCATGTTGTTCCAGAGATGGAGAGTAGGCTGAAATCTACAGAGCTCCAAGTGGAGAAGCTGAAGGCTGAGAATGAAGGCAAGCCATAATCCATATAATAAATGAAAATACCTAGTGATGAGTGGAAGGAAGTACCACCCTTCGTAGAGGCTCTCGGTGGTATCTGACTTAATAATAAGTATAATAAGTATCAGGCAAAATAATGTTTATCTTTTACAGAAAGGAAGGTGGCGTTCTCTGTAGCATTAGGAATTGGTGGCTACTACAGTGGAGACACTATCCTGGTTTACAAGGACATCTTCACCAACATCGGCAACCACTACAATGAATTAAACGGTGAGTGATGACCAGTGCTTGGACATCAGAAGGTACGCAATTTGGGAGCTGGTGGGTCCAAGATTTGCTTATAGTCTTACTGGTTTAAAAAAAACAATTACAGGGCTTACCCACTCCTCGAAATGGAGATTGTCCCTCTTCCCTCACCTACCTATTTCCTCTTTTGAATTCCACTCTGTCCATGTAGTCTGTCCATACAAGCTTAATATTGTTGTCCTCTATCATACACCAGGTGCCCTTGGTGACTACCTTATTGACTAGCTCCTTCCCAGATGATTGCTCACCACTCATTATTCTGGGTGACTTCAATCTTCCTGCATCTACGTTTGATTGATTTCTCACCACTGCTCTTTTCCCGCTCCTCTCCTAGTTTGATCTCATTCTTACCCTGAGAACTCCTACACACAAAGCGGGCAACGCTCTGATTCTGATCTTTACCAGATGCTGTCTCTCGACTAATGTATTCACCACCCTGCTCTAGTTGTCTCCTTTTTTATTTATTTCCCACTCAGCACAAAGCCGTTGAAAAGACGTATTAGAAACCACTTTGTCAGATGTTCGAGCCAACATTCAGATTTGGTACAGAGTGAAAGATTCTACTGTCTTTTGTGGCCCAAAATAAGACGTAATTCACACACATAGAATAAAGACTTTGTCGGACCATGTGATACAGACTTGGGACCATGTGATCCAGACTTGGGACAGAGTGAAAGTTTTTACTACGTCTTTCATGGCTCTAAAAAGACGTAAGTCAAGCACATAGAATTTATGACTTTGTCAGACGTTGTGCCATCGTCCAGGTTTGGGACAGATTGAACGTTTTAACCAAGTTCTCTATGGTCATAAATAAAGACGCAATTTACGCATGTTGGACGTTGAAGGGATGTCTTTTCCAGGCCGGTAAAAAAATATATTTTCCAGGCCATTTCTTCAATTACCTCAGTTTTCAGGAAGAAGGACAAGATGTATTACATCTGTTAAAGTGATGGTTCGGAGTAATATAAATCCTTTGCACCTTCACATCGAGCCAAACAACCCCTCATAAGCTTTTTTCCGTTGTTATAACATTGTTTGAGTTAGCGCCATCAGCCTAATGGCTTAGTGCAGGTGCTAATGGAACCAAGGGTTTATATCTTAAATAGCCCCACTAATAATGCCCGGAATGGTACCAAACTTCTACAGTAATACAAATAGGTTATGTACTTGTAAAATTAGGCATTGAAAGTTTGTAAGTACACCAGAAGTATATTTAAATAACACTTGCGTGATGGCTGCTACTCTCGGCTGCTAGGCGTTCTCTTAATACATCCCTGGGCGATACATGTTGTGCTCTGTGAGTGATCTTGCTGGCTGCCAGTTCGTATCCGCTACAAGGCAATGATGCTCACCTACAGAGCAAAAAGAGGTGCTCCAATCATCTACTGTAACTTCACGAAATGCTCAAAACCTAGTCAGCTTGTGATCCAAGCAATCAAACTCTTCTCCGTCCTGGCTCCTAAATGGTGGAACCAGCTTCCACTGAAGGCTAGAACAGCAGAGTCTCTACCCATCTTCAGGAAACATCTGAAAACCTTCCTCTTCAATGAGTATTTATATTAGTTGAATTCCACTTCCACTGTTGTCTTAAAAATGGTTTACATTTATTTGTATACTTTTCTAGCACTATTGGTGCCTATTTCAAATATTGAATGCTTTTACTAATGAGTTGTGGTTGTTTCAATTAGTTCCTTTTGAATGTATGCACAGAAGCTCTGTTTAAGAGTGTCTGCTAAATGACTAAAATGTTAAAATGTAATATGTAAAGATCAACAGGTGCTTAGGCTGGTCATTGCGCTGTGGCACAGTTAGTTACAGTTCATTTTGTGCTCTGAGATTAGAAGGAAGAGAGCAGGGAGTAAGGAAAGGGGTCAGAGAGGAAGAAGAGAGAGTGCAGAAGTTAGAGCAAGAAACTGCATAAGCAACCAAGAAAGAAGCTCATGTGTTTTCTTGTTTTCTGTCTTTCCCAGGTGTCTTCACAGCACCAGTGAACGGGGTGTATTACTTCAGAGTTGCCTTGTTCGGCATTGTGGAACGAAACAGCGGCATACATTGCAACCTCCGTAAAAACGGCATTATAACCTTGATGGCAGGTCTTTGGGAATACATTGCAATTTCCCAGCATCATGTTGTTAATGCAGCATCTCTGTTGCTGGAGAAAGGGGACAGAATTGACGTTCAACTGCAAGGAACCAGAATCTACGATGACAGTCACAAAAGAAATACCTTAAGTGGTTTCTTGCTCTTTCCTATGGGAGGTAGTGATTATTATGATCCCTGATCGTTCATCAATCAATCAATTAATCAGTCATTATTTCTGATTGTTAAATTTAGTCAAGGCAAATGGTCAATAAATGTTTTACAGCAAATATCTGCTCATGTATTTTGTGGTTATAGCTGATTTAAACAACAGCAAATGTTACAAACATCTGTAGGTGAATAAGAAAGCATTAACACATGACAGGCTGTGCGTTGCCAGGGAAGAACCGCACACCGGCCTCGTGGTTTTCCACACTGCGGAAGTGTGCGGTTATTGCCTGGCAACGCAGTCTGGAGTGTGTTAATGTGCTTATAAAATGGTTGCCAACATTTTATTTGTGAAAATGTATGCTTTAATTAATATTTTTATTATTGTTTAACATTAACACACCCCCCACCACTCCTCTTACTGTTGCATGTTAGTACGCCACAAATCAAGTAGTTCCTATTAAATGGCTAATTTAGATTATAACAAGATCTGAAAACTTATGTACAGTATCATTTAATTTAAATGGCATTCCTTTTCCAGTCTGCTTTAAATGGCATTCCTTTTCCAGTCTGCTTTATTTGTTTATGCAATTGAAATGTTTGGTTGATACAGACTCCACTGTCAACATCAATCAGCCTACTAGCCATACTATACTGACGACACTTTGGTTAACGCAGTCAAGCAAACATCTGTGCAGTTTTGCATTGCAAGTGCATTTCTTTAAATTGTTTTTCTGAAGTTATTTAAATACATCCATCAAAAGCCACAATGTGCAATCTTGTCTGGGAACAAAACATTATGAATACTATCGTGGCAGGCCCAATCTGAGATCCAATTTATTGATCAACACAAATTTATAACAAAAGGGATTAACTTCTAGGACAGTGGTAAAGTTGGTTTTATATTGGTAATTGGATATTCGCCACAAAAAATCTATTATGCAACTTGACCTTTTTACCTAGTGTCACAGTTGGTGTTGTAGTGTGGAGAGAATTGGAGACCAGAGCAGGGAGGAGCGTTCGTGATGTTTAATGAACAGGAGCAAAAAGGACGGACTGCATTGGAACTGCTGAATACACGTACATTGAAACAGCACAACGTCTAGATAGATATTTCCAAGTGCTCTAACGTGGCACTGACGCGACTAATATATACATAGCATACGCCTGGTTCTGACAATGACACATGTACATATTGTACGACACATAACGAGGTGGGTTACACTTTATTTGGAGAGTCTGACATTCCATCTGTATGTGCTCTACAGATAGTTTGTTGATGATATGACTATCAACAAACTATCAACAAACCATCCGTTGATAAGCAACTAAATGTGTATTTTAAGGGTAGGGGTAAGTTTAGAATATGTTTTAGGGTAATGGTTAAGGTAAGGTTTAACATAAGGGGAATGGTTAAGGTTAGGATTAGGGTTAGTAGATAGTTTGTTAAAATGTTGTTGACAGTATGCAGATAATATGTAGAGCGTCTAGAGATGGACTCTCAAAATAAAGTGTTACCACGAGGTGAAGGCTCAATCAAACAAGTACATGGTTACGATACATACAACAGCTCCACACAGAAGATGTACAATCTCTCTCTTCGTCTCCTCCTCTCCTCTATAACAGGAGTAGTCACTCACAATAATGTGCGCCGAACCTCCGGAACGCTGGGGTCAAATAGGCATCTTGATTACTCATTACGCACCGGTGTGGATAGTTAACTAGTGCACCATTCATGTGCAATGAGTAACCAAGTGCCTACCGATCCTCCAGCGCCCAGAGGCCGGCGCCCAGCAAAACACATACACAAGACAATACATAACAACCATGCCACGAAACATAAAAGTCTGTCCATATCGTGACACCTAGCCGTGTCAAAACACAGCTAACTGTCCTACACATAACACAAAGATCCTTTTTAAAAAAAGACAATGTTTGATTTTACAAATATTTTTTTTAATGTTAAGAAATGCTACAAATCTATTTTGCGGCTTGACCTTTTCACCTACCCATGTCAAAACACTTCTGGCGAACTCAGCTAACTGCCCTACACATAACACAAACCTTATTTTAAAAAAAACTTTGATTTTATAATTGTTTTAATGTTAAAAAATTATATAAATCTATAATGCGGTTTGACCTTTTCACCTACCCATGTCAAACACTCCCAACTTAACCTGGACAAACAAATATCATCTGTTGTAAAGACCAGTTTTAATCAATTAAGAATAATTTATAAACTCAAGTCCGTTCTGTCTTACAATGATCTGGAAAAAGTCATCCATGCCTTCATAACCTCCTGCTTAGACTATGGTAATTCTCTCTACTTTGGTCTCCCTCTGACACTGGTGGCACGGCTTCAGATGGTCCAAAATGCAGCGGCCAGGCTGCTCACAAACTCAAAAAAGTGTGAACACATTACACTTGTCCTAGCCTCCTTGTACTGGCTTCCAGTCCAGTCTAGGATACAATTTAAAATACTGCTGATGGTTTTTAAAGCTCTTCACGCCCTGGCCCCCAGCTACATAGCTAGTATCATTCATCCCCATGTAGCCCACAGGTCCCTAAGATACTCCAGCCAAGGTCTCCTCCATGTCCCACGGTCCCGGCTTAAGCAAAAAGGTGACAGAGCCTTTTCTGTTGCTGGCACTCAGCTGTGGAACCAACTGCCACCTGACATCAGAAATGCACCATCAATTACAATATTCAAAACCAGGCTAAAAACTCATCTATTTACATTGGCATTCCCTGTGCTTTAATTGTCCTACCCTGTTACAGTGTGTCGGTAAGTGTTTTGTCTCTTGATGTATTCGTATTTTAAATCATTGATTTGTAAGTGTATCTATTTTTATTTTATCTTATTATTTTGTGGCTAACGCTCTATGTACAGCACTTTGGTCAGTGCAATTTAAATGTGCTATAAAAATAAATGTTACTTACTTACTTACTTACTAAAACACATCTGGTGAACTCAACTAACTGCCCTACACATAACACAAAGCTTTTATCTTTAAAAACAATTCACCCTTTGATTTTATAATTATTTTTTAAAGATAAAAAATTAGAAAATGGGCCCGGACCAAGCAACACCTGATTCATTAATAAAAGCCTTGATGACTGGCTGACAAGCCTAATCAGGTGTGCCTTTTCAGGGCTACAACAAAACTCTGGAAAGTCTGGAGGTCCCTGAGGAGAGGGGTGAAGACCTATGGCATATTACATTTTAACATATAGTGGAGGGTCAACTAGGCCTTGTGCTCAGGGTCATTTTGGTATCATCACTCCAAATTACAGTATACCAGAAGCAGTGAGGCGTGTCAAGGTGTTGTCACGCCTCACAGGCAGCTTTTTTCGTGGCACAGTAAAGGCTTCTTTCTGGCAACTCAGCAATGCAGCTCATTTTTGTTGAAGTATCGTCATATTGTGCTCAACAACCACAGCGTCTTTTTCCAGAGCAGCCTGTATGTCTTTGGCTTACTCTGGCTCAGACATGTACAATTGTATATCAGAATGTAAACGCAAATCAAAGAATTTGTCATCAGCAAAGTCTTGGATGCAGCCATTGTGTTATGCAACAAAGTTATGGAGTTGTATTCCTATCTTTATTCAAGAGCAGATCAGACAACATATCTGAGTCCAAGCATAAAGTTTGAGCAGAAGCACAGCAAATCCAAGTGTGAGCAGTGGCTATTTGAGTGAGAGTTGAGGGAAATTATTACAAAAGCCAAACGAAATATTAATTAGAAATGCTCTCAAAATGAAAGAACGTGCTCTTGAATAAAGATAGGAATATAACTCCATACAGAGTTGTTCGACTAAGGTGCCTGATCGGAAGGAAAGTTTTATAAAAAATGCTGTGTGGGCAGGACTTGGACAAAGCAGGAAGCAGACATTGTAGTTCTCTACATACAAAAAATCAGGCCACCTTGTTAGTTTAACAACACAACGCCTGTTAGAAACATTGCAGAAATACAAGCTATACCTTAAAAAATCAAGTAAAATCAAAGCTTGAATCTTGAAGGTTTGGAGTGCTATCGGTTTAATAGAGACACTACTTTTTGCGACAGAAAAAAATCCTGTATAAATTTTTCAATCTCGACAGTCCATCAGGTCCACTAACTGATGTAGTCCTATAGCGATTGCCTGTGAAAAAAGACTATAGAAATAGAATAATCCTCTTTAATACTTATTATGTACTAGTGGGGCTTGTCACAAAACATGGTTCGAGACCGATGATCGTCAGGATGCAGAGGTATTTGGTATTATTGAGTGAAACTACAGAAGCAGGAATAAAACATGGTCTGATTCTTCCTGCGACAGTGATTATAAAAATTAAGGGGTTTTAATGATGAACTGTATCTGTTTTCAGGAGAGTTTAACACAGCCTTCCAGCCAGTGTTGATTTTGGCAGCTTTTTAGTAATTTCATTTTTTTGTTGTCTGTCTACTGTAACTATAGACAACATGTCTTATGTGGTTGGACAAGGCTATCTGATTGTGAACATGATGTGAGAAAAAGATTAATATTGATATTTTCATTTGAAAAAAATCTAAAGACTGAAATGGGAAACTAAAATGATTTAGTTTTAGTTTCATTTTAGTCTTTTTATTCTTTCTTTGAGATCAGGTAAATTCAGTTAATTTCTTACATCCCATCATCTGCAGAATCCAAATGCAGTGACCAAATACATTTCACTTGGATACTGATAAAAAGTAAAACTAAGTAAGACTAAAAGCGCTATATAAATGCAGTCCATTTACCATTTACCATTTTAATATGGCTGCCAACATCAACCCTGCTTCCAACAGGTGTTGGTATCACCTGCCACGTCCCTGGCTACACCAACACTACAGGAGGAGCTGCTTCCAACGCTCCCATCAGAAAAGCAGTCTACATCTCAGCTGGGGGAGTGGTCTACTTTACATCTCAGCTGGGGGAGTAGTCTACATTTCTGCAGTCAGAGGAGCCGCCTCTAACACTGCACCCAGATGAGCTAACTTCAACACTGCCGTCAGAGAAGCTGCCTCCGACACGGCAGTCAGGCCCTAGTGCCTCAGCCAGTGGCTCCGCCCCCTACACCAGAGCGAGGGGCTCCACCCCGAATGCTACAGCCTGCAGCCTTGCCCACTCAACCAGTTCCAGGGGCACCTTCTCCACCGGAGACTGCTGCCATGCCTCCTGAAACGCTACCACCTCCCCCTTCAATAGTGCCTGGTTCTGCCAGCAGGTCTCCCCTCGTGTTATTCCCTCGTCTGCGCTGGATGGTGGCATCAGGACACCCTCCGGAATGTAACTTCCCCTTAGCCTGGGTCTAGGCAAAACCATGTTGCCATTGCGGACATGTTTCCATTTGGACACATTTGGACTTCTGTTCAGATAATTGCACACACACCTGTCAGTTATCATGCCAGTATCTCTCACACCAGTTTCTGTCACATTCATCAGGATCCCTATATCCATTCCAGCCGCGGTCGGTGGATCTTAATTGGGGAGGACGGGCTCGTATTACGCTCGGAACCGGAGTGAATGGAATGGTGCGCAACGAACAAAGCCAATTGTTTTTTTGATTTGCACACATTCCATTCACTCCGGTTCTGAGCATAATACGAGCCCGTCCTCCCCAATTAAGATTCACCGACCGCGGCTGATCCATTCATTCCAGGTTGTGTGTCCTTCATTGTCCATTTGTTTGTCTGTCTTGCTGCTGCATGTTTCTGTGCTTCGCCATGCTAGCATGTTTCTGTGCATTTCCATGCTATTACATTAGATTATAGTGCCGCCATTTTAGGCAGTTACTAGAAACGTTTAGTTGCAGTTATTGCTGCACAAGGGAGTCACACCAGATACTGAAAGCAGAGATTGACATACTTTTGCCACTCACCTATATGTAATATTGGACCATTTTCCTCATTGAATAAATTATCAAGTATATATAAATATATACAAATATAAGTGTATATTTTCGTCTCGTTTGTTTAATTGGGTTCTCTAACTACTTTTAGGTCATATTTATGCAGAAATATAGTAATTCACTCTGCTGTTTAGCTTTTATTTATATTTTATTTAGCTAAAATAGCTGATCCACCATGAATACCAAACCATCTTGAGTTAATGAATTCATTTTAGCTAGTTACTCTTTGTTGCCAACATTTACAATGATTACACAACTTATATCATTCTGCTTTTTGTACTAAATAGGTTGACTAAACATACAGTACTAATTTCTAATTTGACCTCTTTGTCCAGCTGGCTGGTTGTCTTTTCCAATTGATTTTAGGAACATTAAAATGAGTACAACACCAATCTGTCCATATGTGCTGGAAAGCTATAATGCTCAGGGATACAAATGCAGTCATCAGTCATGATATAATTGACAATTCCCAGAAGAGCGTATCCACAATTCCATTCATTACAGCAAAAACTTTCTTCCTCAGTTGGTATTGATGGACAATTTACACACAGGCATGACCAATCGTTATTGTACTGCGTTTCAACGGATCGTCGCCAGAAGCCTGAAGATTAAGCTTGATTTGTCACACATTTGCTTTGGCTTACTCTGGCTCAAACATAATGTAAAAGCAAGTCTAAGAATTTGTCACCAGCAAAGTCTTGGTTAGTAGCAGCGGCGGTTGGTGGATCTTAATTTGGGGGCGCTGGCTCATATTACTGTCCGAACTGGAGGAAACGGAACAGTATTACACAGTATCGCACACTGGGTTTGGTGCGTTGCGCACCGTTTCATTCGCTCTGGTCCCGAGCATAACATGAGCCCGCCCTCCCCAATTAAGATCCACCGACTGCCACTGGTTAGCAGCCATTGTTTTAGGCAGCAAAGTTGTTTGGCTAAAATGCACAATCGGAAGGACATTTTATAAAAAAACATACGGAAAAATTTGTACCACATTGTCTATATAGCAACACAATGCCTGATTGAAACATCACAGAAAGCTATACCTTCAAAAATCAAGGAAAACCAAAGGAAAAAATTGTTTTTCAGTGTGATCGGTTTAACAGAGAAACTTCTTTCATGAGAGAAAACATGGCTATATTAATTTTTCAATCTTGATTGTGGTAACACTTTATTTTGAGAGTCCAACTCTAGATGCTCTACATATATCTGCCAACTGTCAACAACATTTTAACAAACTATCTACTAACCCTAACCCTAACCTTAACCATTCCCCTTATGTTAAACCTAACCTTAACCATTACCCTAAAACATATTCTAAACTTACCCCTACCCTTAAAATACACAATTAGTTGCTTATCAACAGATGGTTTGTTGATAGTTTGTTGATAGTCATATCATCAACAAACTATCT
>JACXGM010018100.1:0-19284 GCA_016801145.1 Umbra pygmaea | reverse complement strand
TTTGTTTGGCGTTGTTCCACTTTTCTTCCATATCTTACGAAATCTTTGTCTACTCTTTTAGTTTTTATTTTGGGTAGATTCTTCTGTAAGAAGAAATAATGTGTTATTAACATGACTAATACCTATGCATATTTTGTGAAATAGCCTTCTGCCTGTCTTTACTGCCTGTAATTACTTTGATCATATGGAAACTAAATGTGGCATACCTGGCAATGATTGTGCAAACTATTCTCTCTATTTTAGGTTTGGTGCAGGCTTCTGAATGCAACTTTTGTCCAATTCACGGGAAAGAATAACGGAAATCACGGAATTTTGGAAAAAGAATAAAACGGAATTGAACAAAAATAAAACGGATTTCATAGGGCCCTGCTATCGATATAAAGGGAGTAATTTTTTAAAGGTAGTTTACCAATATAGCCTCTTTTAGCCTGGATAACATTGTTATGGTCAGTAAAAAATAATTGAAGCCAATATATTGTTATGTTTTGTGCTTTACTGATAAACAATTAAGTGGAAAATAAATGTTTTGGGTTTACTGTAGCTACTTTGTTGACGTTAAAATGTATTTTAAAAAATATGGTATCGAAAAAAGTATCGTTAAGGAACCGGTATCGAAACGGAGGTATCGAAATTGGCACCGGATCAAAAGATTTTGAACGATACCCAGTCCTAGTTACGACACGGGAAAGAGTTTTCAGATTAACTCGACCAATGACACAATTTTTTTGTTACGACACAGGAAAGAGTTTTGAGATTAACTCGACCAATGACGCCATTTTTTTAATTTTTACGACACGGGAAAGAGTTTTGAGATTAACTCGACCAATGACGCCATTTTTTTGTTACGACAGGGGAAGGAGTTTTGAGATTAACTTGACCAATGACGCCATTTTTTTTGTTTTTACGACACGGGAAAGAGTTTTGAGATTAACTCAACCAATGACGCCATTTTTTTGTTACGACACGGGAAAGAGTTTTGAGATTAACTCGACCAATGACGCCATTTTTTTTGTTTTTACGACACGGGAAAGAGTTTTGAGATTAACTCGACCAATGACACCATTGTTTTGTTACGACACAGGAAAGAGTTTTGAGATTAACTCGACCAATGACGCCATTTTTTTTGTTTTTACGACACGGGAAAGAGTTTTGAGATTAACTCGACCAATGACGCCATTTTTTTTGTTTTTACGACACGGGAAAGAGTTTTGAGATTAACTCGACCAATGACACCATTTTTTTGTTACGACACAGGAAAGAGTTTTGAGATTAACTCGACCAATGACGCCATTTTTTTTGTTTTTACGACATGGGAAAGAGTTTTGAGATTAACTCGAGACAAAAGCCGCAAAAAATCCACCTTTCTCCCTGTTGGTCTTTGTGTTGTAGATTTTTTGTGAGGCCAAGAGAACGTCTCCCAGCATCCTCTACATCCCCCACATCCATCAGTGGTGGGAGACGGTTGGCCCCGCCCTCAGAGCCACCTTCCTCAGCCTACTTCAGGACATCCCCTCCTTCTCCCCCATCCTGCTGTTGGCCACCTGCAGTGTGCCTCACCGGGCCCTCCTCCCTGAGGTAGCTATGACAACACTCCCCACCCATTTGCTAAAGTGGTTGATAGAATTCCACCCATAATGGAAATGTCTTGGCAACCCGAGTATGTTAGTGGAGCGGACCCAGTTTGACTGGAGTGCGCTCAATATCGCTCCAGTACCGCTCACTTCGCGTGGTCAGGGCGTCCCCAGCCTAATGGGCCCGTACGTGTGTCGAGTACTTGCCTCGCTAGTGTTGTTAATCTTTCATCATGGAGTTTGATAAATACTTTAATAAAGAACCTGACATACAGGTGCATAATCAAGATTTCGTACAGAAATAAAAGGTACCAAGAGCAGGAGAAGTAGTGTGGTGATGCACGACTGAAGAGTTCGAGGAATCTGAAAACACGTCTTCCAAGCGTGATGGCAACGCATGGTGGTAAACAAGTGACTCTCCCGGGTGAGTCCCGGCTAAATTAGCCTATAATTAGACTACACACTTGAGGTAAAAATACAAGTTTGATCCTCGTACCGATGTCCACCCCAATGTGTGTTTATGTCTTGGGCAACAATCCACGGCATTATTGCTAAAATACAACTGTTAGGTCACCCACCGATATCTTTATGCTAGCAATGCTACCAGCCAATTCGAATGGCATGTAGCCATTAGCAGCCGCTATACTCAATTTAAAAAAAGTTCCAGTTCAAACATTTTAATAGAGAAAACAATAACATCACTAAATTGGGTTCGCATAATTCCATTCTGGGCTTGTTTTAAATAAAGCAATATTCTCCTTAGATCGTAGTTTTTCACTGTATGCCAGTTAACGTGTCCTGTTTCCGCCCATGGAGTGTTAGGCCTTTAGCATTCTATCACTTTCCGGTTACTCTTTACTACATCTAATACACACCCCTTCCTCCTGCAAGGTTACCATGACAACCTTGTCAGGGGGGAAGTTAGTGACCCACAACACACATGCAGTCTAAACGGGTCCCTAGCTGGAGGACTCCTCTTGTTCAGTCGTCATCATTCTCTGCCACAGGTCCAGGAGCTGTTCCATGCAGAGTATGGTGAGGTGCACCGTGTTCAGGTCCCCAGCCAGCAGGAGAGGAAGAACTTCTTTAAGGAACTCATCATCACCCAAGCTGCCAAACCTCCTGCCTCTCAGAGAAAAGCAGGTATGATTTGGTGTGTGTAGCTGTACAAATATGGCTGAGGGATAAGATGATTACATCAAAAACTGTTTTGTTTAACTTGGTGGCGCACAAACATGCGGCGCACAAACATGCGGCGCACAAACATGCGGCGCACAAACATGCGGCGCACAAACATGCGGCAATGCGGCTAAAATGACAAACAGCCTCATCTGGTGATTCCCATAATTGCTATAGGCCATAGCCTTCATTTGGAAAGAAAATATATGTGGTAGGCTAATAAAATAATGCAAGAGAATAATTAAAATTAATTATAGAATAAGCAGAGTGCACTACGAAATATGTCAGCTTATATAAAAGATTTTTAAAAGATGATTAACAATGTATTTCTGTGCAATAGGGTTCTATTTCAGAAAGTATTTTTTATAATATCCGGAAAGGGATAGAGGGATGACAAAACAAGTTTGCAAGATAGACGAGTCTCATGGGGAGTCGTGTTTGGTTTTGTCACTAACAACTTCAATTACAAGAGTTATAGAAACAAAATGTATAGTAGAGCATACCACATTTATAAAAAAGGAAACCAGTGTCCATGTATCGTAGTAACACACGTCAAACTGATTTAGATCTTATTAGTTACTTTACGTTTGAAAACATATAGCCTATTTGTAATTTTCTACAATTGACACCTTTATTCTTTGGGGTGAAAATGAAGAACTGCCAACAGTCAGATAGCAGTTGAGGATGATCGAAGGGTTTTTCTTCCCCACAACATTGTTTAAACTTATTTTTCTTTCTCGTTTCTGATTCAGTTCAAGAGTGAGCGAAACAGTTGGATGGTAGTAAAGGTAGAAAAGAGGCCAGAGTAATATGTAGATTTAGAATAATTTAGAAAGCTACTACAGTATTATATGGCCTTATTCGTTTTTATAAGCTAAGCCTAATTATTTTATACACCAAACGTATTTTCTGTTTAATAATGGTTTAGAGACAACACCATGCTTTCAAACCCAGCGTTTTATTATTTATTAATGTATTTACTATAATAACTAGAACTCGCTCCATTAGAGAGCAATACGTTGGATTAAATTACTTCGCTGTATTTTCTTGTTTGTTTTGTTTCTCAATCATGGAACCAGTGAAATATTGTTAACTTCAAGCTTTGAATTCTGTTTCAGCGTTGCTCAGTGTGGACAGGATATAGCTAAGTGTATCGCCAAGGACACACAAAGTAACGCAAAGTAAAATTACTCAGGATTTTTGTGTTTAGGAGATTAGCATTTTGTCAGGCTGGTGTGTTGTTCAGAGACAAGAGAGCAGTGACACTGTCATCCAGTCGATACTGAAAACAGGAAATAAATAATGTGCACGACATAGGAAAATCTAGCTACACCGGTCGTCACTGTCGCCTGTAAGTAAGCATTGCCTTTTACCCTGCACTCTCCTCAGTGCTTACAAGCCTGGAGGTTCTCCCCGTGGCCCCCCCACCTCCCCCCCGGGCTCTGACGGAGAAGGAGCAGCAGCGTCTGGAGGAGCAGGAGGAAGACACTCTCAGGGAACTCCGCCTCTTCCTGCGTGACGTCACCAACCGCCTGTCTCAGGATAAACGCTTCAAGGTGTTCACTAAGCCTGTTGACCTTGAGGAGGTGAGACTGTAAATCAGTGTCTTTGGTTAGAAGATGGCTGTAAAAAAATGATGAACTTTCATTAATTAATTAACAGAATTCCTTCGAACATTTAGGGATTGTCAGAATAAGAATGATTTTTTTTTTAGCTGCAATGTTCAAATTCTTGTATTCACCTGGTTTTTCTAGGTTCCTGATTACGCCACAGTTATAAACCAGCCTATGGACCTGTCCACTGTCCTCTCCAACATTGACATTCACAAGTACGCCACGGTGAAGGAATTTGTCCACGATGTTGATCTGATCTGGAAGAACTGTCTGGAATACAACCCTGACAAAGACCCTTCAGGTATGGAATATGGCTCATCGTTTTGTATGGAATATGGGTCATAGATTTGTTCCAACTCCACAGGGGTGTTTTTCCTAGCCACTGTGCATCAATGTTGTTCCTTGCTATTTTGTGTTTAAGGCCAGGTATCTGTAAAACACTTTGTTAAAGCTGCTGATATAAAATAAGTGTCATTGTTAACTTGTTTCCAGATCGTCAAATCCGCCACAGGGCCTGTGCACTGAAGGACACCGTACATGCCATCATCAAAGATGAGCTGGATGAGGACTTTGAAAAGATTTGTGAGGATATCAAGGAGTCTCGCAGTACCAGAGGTTTGATGTTCTTCTAGTTCAGAAAGTGATAAAAAACAAATGATTTTACCATTACAAATAGTAATGTGGATTTAATTTCTGCACTTAAATGTTGTCCAGTGACAAGCTGATTTATTGAATTCTCTCTTGTAAAACTGGTGGAATAATAATGATTACTTTTCCTCAATTGTTATTTTATGTTAATTTTATTTTACCCAGGTTGCTCTACCTCACGGTTTGCCCCGTCCTACTACCATGTTCTGCCTAAGCCAAGAGCAGTAGATCCAAAGCCCAGTGAGGAAGTGATTCCTTCTGTGGTGCCGGCCATTGCTCCCGTGGCTGTAAGCACATCACGGCCTATAGGTTAGTGTTTCTAGAATGTCCGTTACCTGTAAAACATTGTTTCAGGACAGCTTAAGTACCATCTATATTCAAAATTTGAGTCAATTAGCAGACACTGTTATCCAGTCTGGCTTTCAGTAGGCACGGGGACGTCCCCTGGAGCAACTTAGTGTAGTGCCTTGCTCAAGGACATTTGGCTTGCTCGGGATTTGAACCAGCAATCCTCTCACTATATATCTGCCTGTGTAACCACAAAGCCAATCTGACGCCACTGTGTCTACATTCACTTAGACTATCTCTAAATTTAGAACAAATTAACTAGACAAATCTCAGCAATATTTGCTCATTTACGCTGGAGGTCCTTGAGTTGTGCCCCTCCACTTTAATGGTTTGAATAACGGCTCTACTTCACAGCACCACAGAAGAAGAAGCGCAGGAAGAGCCGCTGGTGCAACGGGGTCATCTCCAAGAAGAAGCCCTCTGGTCACGCCTCCAGAGACAGCTCCGCTGTGGTGGAGTCAGGAGAGGAGGACGACGACGAGGAAGAGGAGAGGAAAGGAGCTGAGAGCGAGCGTGGAGGAGAAACTGCCGAGTCGGGGCTGGAGGACCTGGAGACAACTAGGGCTGTGGCTGAGGAGACGCCCATGGAGCAGGGCCAGGATACGCTTGAACCAAGCCAGCAGGAGAGCTGGTCCATGGGGCAGGAGATCGAGGACAGCAAGGCCCCAGCTGACGAGGCTACCCAGCCCAAGGAGGAGACGGCTGGGGGTGAAGCCCAGAGCACCCAGGATGGTCCCATGGTGGAGGATGGAGCCCAGAACGACCAAACCGTATCAGACGTGGGAGACCAGGTACGTGGTGTTCAGAACTGTGCATTTCCTACTAGCCTATATGTCTCAGGAAATGCATTAGCTTTATTGTTTTCTTATGGAAGTGCTACAAAACATTTTAAAGGTGAATTTTTGCCACCACACTAAATTCTGAGTACAGGTGCCTCCAATTCTCTACTGGTAATAATGTATTTTTTCTTGCCCTGTTATCCCACCCCACCAACAGACTCAGACTTCCTCCACAGAGAAAGGCGAACCTCTAAGAGTCGGGCTCGAAAGCGAGATGGGGACTGAGGCAGAGAAGGGAGTGAGGCGTATGACTCGGAGCCTGAAGAACCAGGTTACGCAGCAGCAGATTATCAATGTTGACAAGGCCATGGAGATACTGGACCAGAAAATACCACCTCTGGTGGTCGATCACTACAAGCTCAAGGTAATTTCTGCCATCATAGGTCACACAGTTTTGCTTTGTCTCGTCAGTAACTTTTGTCTTAGTAAGTAAGTATTATAGGCAGCAGTGCAAATCCCCTGCCATTCTGACTTTCCTGTTTTTTTCAACAAACACTTGCCCTGTGCCAAAGATGGGTAACACATTGTTAGGGGTTTCATATGGTTGTGTCTTTACATTCTGTTTTTTCTTTACATGGAAATGACTTAACTCATGTATTGTCCCTTTGTATTAGGAGCTGTTACACAGAGTGGTATTCAAGACAGAAGATTATGAGGTTTATCAACTAGAGAAGCTGTATGCCTTGTTATGTCAGAGCATCTACAGACACCGCAAAGACTACAACAAGACTGCACTGTTGAAGGTTTGTTTTTTGTAATTGTTTTGTTTGTAGTGTGTGCCCTTACTTTCATTTGCTGTACTAAAGAAATGTATTTATTAACTTTTTTCTCTTCTCTTTCTAGGAAATGGAAAATGTTATCGAAGGCTTTTAATAACGTTTCATCCACTGATGTTTTGTTTGGCTGGACATGTATTTTAACATAATTATGGGTGCTTGCCGATGGCAAGGCACTCACTATTGTTATTGCTCATACTTATATTTCTTGCTGTTGTCTAAATGTATAAAGATCAAGTGTATAACTATATTTTGATAGAAATACAGGTAAAATGTGTGTATTTCCTAACAAATGTTATACTGTTGCTTTTATTTAATTAAAGTTTGCTTTTAAGGATTTGCTCTTGTTTTTTATACTATTAAACTCTATTTATTTTGTTGAAAATATCTAACCAAGTACTTGTTGTAGTTGAATGGCTCAGCCTGTAGTGTGTGCAGAGTGAAGGTAAAGCTTCAAGTAAATGCATATATGAATGGACCACATGCGCGTTCTGTTATTAATGCGTGACAGAGAGTCGCCTTTAAATGACGTCGTCACGTATCGCATTGACAGCGCTTACGCCGCTTGATAATAACTGCCATTAAAAATTAACACCCAAGAAGTGTGATTTATAATTTGACACCGGAATACCTTGTTTGATGCGACAACGATAGTGATTTCCTGCATTTGAATCCGTGTTTCCGTCGGGGAAGAAGTGTTGCACCAAAATAAGATGTCCCTTATTTGCATCTGCCTCGGAGTCTGAGCAGAACTACTGCAGCCCGGGTAAGCTCGACTGTACCGAGGGAGGCTAACCTAAACAGGCGAACCCGAGTGGAATTGCGGATGACTGTTGAGATACTTACGTCTTGTTGCACAGCAGATACCTCTTGTCCTTGTAAGTAACCTGATGCTGTTGCTAACGTTATTTTGTACCGTACAGTATGGGTTGGTCGGTAGCTACAGTCAGTAGCTTCCGTCTGCACTGTATCCCAGGTGTAACCAGCTGGATGGAGAAATTAAGCACGCTAGGTTAAAAAGACCTAGATACCTGATAAAACAATAGATTTGCTACAGTGTAGACTGACTAGCAGTATTTGGAAACATGAATGTGTAGTTTGACGAGTTGCATTACAAGTTATTGTGTCCAGCGATTAGGCTATAAACCATAGTAGTCTATTGATGTAATACACATAATCAGTTGACTGTAATTTCGATACAATATGACATGATTAAAATTTGTAGCAATTGTTGAAAATAGCCTTGTTGTAAAAGTGACCTTATTACAATGGGCTGTGTACCTTCAGATCCCCCACCCGGTACAGCCAGAAGAGGACTGGCCACCCCCTTGAGTCTGGCCTTTCTCTAGGTTTCTTCCCAGGTCCCACCTACTATGGAGTTTTTCCTAGCCACTGTGCATCACTTGTGTTGCTTGCTTTTGGGGGTCTCGGGCCGGCTGTCTGTCAAAGCACTTTGTGACAACTGCTGTTGTAAAAAGGGCTTTATTAATAAATTTGATTGTACACCCTCTGTATTACAATCCTTATCCTTTTTTTGTTCCAGTCCAGAAATGAAGTGCCCGAGTATTTAGAATGTGAGTCGACCCATCTCTTAAGTCGATCCAGTCTAGAAACCGTTCTTCACACATCTTGAAGGATTGCTTACTGAGACCATGGCGAGTAGAAGGAAGTCAACAACACCTTGCATGGTGCTACCTTCAGCTAACGTGGAGGAACAGGATGCAGACATGGAGGTGGTGGAAGGCAATGATGGGGCGGAGAGCTCAGCCGAGGGGCACGAGGACACTGCGATCGGCTCCAGCCAGCCAGACACAGGCAAGGTTTTATCGATGCACATCTCCGCTATGTTGCGCATAAAAAACATTGCGGTAAACTCACTCCGCAGTGAGCTTGACACGTTGCAGGTTGGGCCATCTAAGATGCGTTCTGGGTGTCTCAACTCATTGGGATGACTGGTTCTGATTTGAAACCCTATTTAGGAAGCTGTACCTGCCAGGTAGGGTGAGATTCATTAGTGTGGAGGAACAGTTAAGGTCGTCATTGATTGATTATGTTTAACAGCTAGTTTTTGGGTGTCAAGATGTCATACTAGGTTAGCGCCAGGATTGTGACAGTGGGTCAAAAAAGGTCCAATTCTTACACACACTTCAGAAGAAACACTTTTTGAAATAGTGAAACATTGCGTAACAATGTATGCATCTTATTTTGTTAGACACTTTGCTAATTTGTCTTAAAATGAACACGAGCATTGCCCTCTGATGTACAAAAACTAACCTGTCGTCCTTATTCTACGTTTTCAGAACATGACGTTAGCCAGTGCAGCGTGGAAGACTGTGTCAACCGCACAGTAGTGAAACGCAGTAACCCCCCAAGCCTGGAGCAGTCAGTCAGTGACCTTCTCTCAGATGGAGGCTACACAGAGCAGGAGACCGGGGAGGGCGAAGACCCCAACACACCAGCTGGCATCTCAGTCAGCAAAACGCCCATCATGAAAATGAGGGGTAAATCGGAACCTAAAAGAATCTCCACATTTCTAAAAGCAGTGGAGGAGAGCGACCTGATCGGAGAGAAAGACGCAGATCCAGAGCATGTCGAAGCGGCCCTCTGTCTGGGTTCCCCCACATCTGGGGAGATCACAAGCCCACACTACGCAGATCCCATGAAATCCAGTGTCATCGCGAATATTCCCAACGCTGCGTCGTCATCGGAGCAGAAGAAATCTGTACTCAGCTCCAACCTCTCTGGGTTCCAGCTGCCGGCGGGACTGGCCCAGGTGCTGTCGGCCCTTCAGGCTCAGCAGGTATGGGCCAGGTGCTCTCAGCTCAGCAGATCATAACCACTTATCCACGGGTGTCTGCTAGTAAAGGGCCTTGCCTGGCGCAGTGCTAAAAGTCGCTGCCTCACTGCACAACTGCTTCAGGGTCGCCAGCATTTGTATACTGGTTACAGTTTAGAAGGGTAAACAGTCAAACACAATTACCTTGTCTTGTCACCCTCGAGCGACTCCTTTTGTGTAGGTCAGGCACACGTGAATTCAATCACGTAAAGTTGGCGAATGTGTAAACCTCCCACGTATGGTCCGACTTAAGGCTTCCGTATTAAAAGGGCAGTGTGATAAGTATAAGAGAACTTGGTATCATGTGCTAGTAGGGCTGAGGTGTTGCAGGCGAGACAAGATTAAAGAGAACTGGACTTGAAAAATTGGGTGGAGAGAAACTGAAAACAAATCCCAGAAAAATAAAATACTATTAATACCTTTTTGTTTTTATGAACAAAACCACTCAGTCCTTTTTTCCTTTCCAGAGTGCCCAAGCACAGCTTCTCATTCCTGTGAGCAGTATCCCTTCCTACAACCAGTCTATGGATACCAACTCTGTCCTGGTCAACACCTACAAGAAGTTTCCCTACCCTTCGGTTGCAGAGATCATGGGTCTGTCTGGCCAGACTAAGTTCAGTGAGGAGCAGATAAAGATCTGGTTCTCGGCACAGCGTCTGAAGCATGGAGTCAGCTGGACTCCTGAGGAGGTGCCTTTTGGATTTTTCTTAATTTTAAATTTCTTTGATTTTAGTTTGTGCAGAATTTTCCTGTTTTGCTTATTTAAACTGCAGAAGATATTAACGAAAAATGTAAAGACTTTGTCCCACCCAAGCTGAATTATAACATCCTAGATATTGTGCAGAATTTGTGTGCACAAACTTGTTAGTGAGAATGTCCTGCTTGCCTTTATAGAACTTTAACGCAGTCAAATCTTTTCATTGTTGCATTTTGCGTTTATATTTCCCATTGTGCTATGTACGTCATGCGTATTGTGTGAAAGCAACAAATGATTGGGTTTTGATGCCAGGTGGAGGAGGCCAGGAGGAAGCAGTTCAATGGGACAGTTCACACCGTGCCTCAGACCATTACAGTGATTCCCGCCCACCATCTTTCGGCTGCAGCCAATGGGCTACAGTCACTCCTCCAGACATGCCAGATAGTTGGGCAGCCAGGCCTGGTTTTCACACAGGTTGGGACCTTGGGTCTATTTTGTAATTTTTCACATTACATAGACTGATGGGTTTTATTATATATTCTGATTGACATTAGTGATGATAAGAGCTGTTTATAGGCATGGCACATTCCAGAGATGTTTATAGCTATTTTACACCAGGTATAATGTAATTAGGACAGTGAAAAGTGATGTCAAACCCGTGGTACACGGTCTCATACCATGGCTTCCTCCCTGTCAGCATTCAACCCACAGATGCTGTAATGTTTTTCGATAGGTATTGCTCATATACACACATCAGCCATAACATTATGACCTAATATTGTGTAGGTCCCCCTTTTTGCTGCCAAAACAGCCCTGACCCATCGAGCCATGGACTCCACTAGACTTCTAGTGTGGTGTGGTATCTGGCATCAAGACGTTAGCAGCAGATCCTTTAAGTCCTCTAAGAAACGTGATTTATCAGACCAAGCCACCTTCCATTGCTCCGTGGTCCAGTTCTGATGCTCACGTGCCCATCGTAGGTGCTTCCAGGGGTGGACAGGGGTCAGCATGGGCTCCCTGACTGGTCAGCAGCTACGCAGCCCCATGCTCAACAAACTATGATGCACTGTGTGTTCTGACACCATTTCTCTCACAGAACTAGCGTCAACTGCTTCAGCAATGTGAGCTACAGTAGCTTGTCATTTGGATCGGACCACACGGGCCAGCCTTCTTTCCCACGTCCATCGATGAGCCTTGGCCATTACCCTGTGGCCAGTTCACCGCTTTTCCTTCATTGGACCACTTTCGATAGGTACTAACCACTGCAGACCCGGAACACCCCACGAGAGCTGCAGTTTTAGAGAAGCTCTGACCCAGTCACCTAGCCATTACAATTTGCCTCTTCATTCACTCATCCTAACACTTTCCAATTTTTCTTGCTTTTATAACAAAAACTTCGAATGTTCACTTTTTGCCTAATATCCCACCCACTGACAAGTGCCCTGATAATGACATTATCAGTGTTATTCTCTTCACCTGCCAGTGGTCATATTGTTAAGGCTGATTGCGTATACAGAGGTTGCAATATTGCAGGTTCTGCGTTTTTTGTGCAGAAAAGTAAATGAAAATGCAGAAAAGACATCGTCTTGCCTTTCTGAAAACATAAGATTTAATTTAAATGTGCAAGTTCCAACTTTCTATTCACAAATTTTACCGAAAAGTCTGATCCTGCAAATCAAACATGCTTTCGGTCTCCTCTTAGCGTGTGTGTGCGCGCATGTGGTGGAGAATGTTACTGAAAACCAGTCATTCTTATGCGTCTCAGTGGGGAATACTGAATAATCAATTGGCTGATTCAGCTGTCAGTTAAAACACAGGTGGGGGGATCGCTTCGCCATGGTTTTAAATCTAGGGTATGTTGTTGAATCTGCTTATGAAGTGTCTATGTGGTTACGAACTAAATGCTTATTACTAATTTCATGTTTTCCAATTGGCAGATTTGTAGAAGATCACATAATAAATGTAGGAGTAAATGCCATTTGCACAAATGATGTTGCCTAAATGTTAAAAAAATAAACATTTTATGTCCCTAAAAGTTTCCAGCTGAAAAAGCAGAAAAGTTCAATTATGCACAGAATACATTTCGATGCTTTACAGACATTCAAAAATGCATGTTCCGATCCCCAGTTTATGAATTTCAACTATGATAAACCGATATATTATGGATACCAGTATGATGAAATTTGCTAAACATTATTAGCTACGGTTACGTGTCTTTTAATTAAACTTTTCACACAGCATTCTACACGCCTATTTCCTGCAAGCTAGAGCACAGACTACACCCATGTTCATTTATTAAATTACAACGCAGTTCAAATCTTTAACAGTTTTTTGGAAAGTTTTCAAAATGCTGAATTCTGAAAGCTAACACGACCTCTGATGATATGTGTTTGATATGGACAAAAGCATAATTCTTTTGTAATGTTGGTGATACACTGTAATGTAGTTTGGTTTATATAATATAGCAATTGCGATGGGGGATACGTTATGATTTAGTTTGTTGTGAGTGTGTCACAATGTTTTACTTTCTAAAATGTCTTGTACATTGATAATATTACATAATCCCACTAATAATATTTTTCTGAGCAGGTTGGCCCACCTGTGACCACACCAATCACCTTGACGGTAGCAGGCATGCCCAGCCAGAGTCAGATGTCCTCCCACCAGACCACTCCGGCGGCCAGTGAAATGAAAAGGGCCACCACTGTGCAGCCCCCTTCTCTCACCCCGCAGGAGAACTCTGCACTCAGCGCTGACCACTTCGGGATGCGACCTAAAAAGTCCAAGGAGCAGCTGGCAGAGCTGAAGGCCAGCTATCTGAAGAACCACTTTGCCAGTGACGCGGAGATCGCCCGGCTGATGAAGCTGACTGGCCTCACAAAGGGCGAGATAAAGAAGTGGTTCAGTGACACACGCTACAATCAGCGAAATTCCAAAAACAGCCATGTCATTGTGTTTCACGACAACCACAGCCCGAGGGGCCACGGCGGCGGGACCATAGTCATCGACTCCAGTGATGAGACCCCCCAGTCTCCACCCCCAGGGCTGCTCGTCAAGGAGAAAGAGACACGGCCCAAGACCTGGAACCCATTTCCCGACTTCACGCTGCAGAAATTCAAGGAGAAGACACCGGAGCAGCTTGTAGTTCTGGAGGAAAGTTACCAGAAAGGCAGCGCCCCATCCGACGACGAGCTGACCCGGCTGAGGACCGAAACCAAGCTGACGCGGAGAGAAATCGATGCCTGGTTTACAGAAAAGAGGAAGGCAGCGGAGGCAGATTCCCCCGAGCTGAAAGTGGAGCGGCTGGTGAGCGAGGCCGTTGCTTCACGGAAAGGATCCCAGACGCCGCCGGGCGGCCGGCGGCCCAACAGGTCGGCCGAAAGGAGTGTTGCGAAGAAAACCCCGGAGCAGCTCCACGTCCTGAAGAACGCTTTTGTACGCACCCAGTGGCCCTCTGCGGAGGAGTACAACAAGCTGGCGGAAGAAAGTGGCCTCCCGAGGACCTACATAGTCAACTGGTTTGGAGACACCCGGTACTCCTTCAAGAACGGCAACCTGAAGTGGTTCTTCCACTACCAAAGTGGCAACGCTGACGGGCTGAACGGCAACAGAAACAGGAAGCGGAGGATTCGTAACCGAGGCTGGGGGCGTTCCAGAAGCAGGAAGGCCAAGAGGTCCACCAGCACAGAGAAGTCGCCGCTGCCCGTCATCAAGTTCAAGCCAGGCAAAGACGTTCTGAAGGAGTATTATCTGAAGCACAAGTTTTTAAATGAGCAGGATTTGGATGAACTCGTGACCAAGTCCAGCATGGGGTACGAGCAGGTGCGGGAGTGGTTTGCCGAAGTCCACCGGAGGGCGGATGCAGGCGCTGAAATGTTCGGAGACGTTGCGGCAACCGAGGACGACGAAGACGAGGAGGAAGAGTTACAGGCTGACACTGAGTTGGCTGATGAGGAGCTGGGTAAAACTGTAGTGGGGGAGGAGGACGAGGACGATAATAACGAGCAGGAGGAGGATGAGGATGAGGATAGTGAGGGCGATTCTTGGGAGCCTTCTCAGGGAACCAGGAAACCACGGCCAGCCGCAGACAGTTAGGTAGGGACAGCTGGGTATTGTTTATTAAGCACCGGAATGGACTCAAACAGGGATTTGTCCAATTAGACATCCCTGTTATCTCTTACTGTTGCAAAACATTCTGCTTTGGTTGCCCAAATTAACTTGACGTTGGGTATCGTTAAACAGCACAAACACATTTTGCTTTCTCATTTTGTATTTGAAAGGGTACAGTTTGAGATTAACAGGAAATATCCTAGTAACACAAATTATATGTGCATCTTTTTACACTTCCATGGCAAAGGATCCCAACCATCTGAGATTTGAACTGATTACTCCTAAAGTACACAGTCATGGATTCTTTACTGGTAAGCCTTTGGATAGACCAGACCCCCTGTGGATAGACCAAGTACACCATGCGGTCCTAGTACCCCTGGTTGAGAACCACTGTTCTAAGGTACAGTATCTCACAAAAGTGAGTACACCCCTCACATTTTTTGTAAATATGTAGTTATATCTTCAACTCTGAAGAAATGACACTTTGCTACAACGTAAAGTAATGATTGTACAACTTGTATAACAATGCACTTTTGCTGTCCTGTCAAACTAACTCAACACAGCCATTGAGGTCTAAACTTTTGGCAGCAAAAGTGAAAATGTCCAAATTGGGCCCAGTGTCAATATTTTATGTGAACACCATTATTTTCCAGCACTGCCTTAACCCTCTTGGGCATGGAGTTCACCAGAGCTTCACAGGTTGCCACTGGAGTCCTCTTCCACTCATCCATGATGACATCACGGAGCTGGTGGATTTTGTAGACCTTGCTCTCCTCCCTTCCATTTGAGGATGCTCAATAGGGTTTAGGTCTGGAGACATGCTTGGCCAGTCCATCACCTTTACCCTCAGCTTCTTTAGCAAGGCAGTGGTCGTCTTGAAAGTGTGTTTAGGGTCGTTATCATCTTGGAATACTGCCCTACGGCCCAGTCTCAGAAGGGAGGGGGATCAGTATGTCACAGTACATGATGGCATTTGTGGTTTCCTCAATGAACTGTAGCTCCCCAGTGCCGGCAGGACTCATGCAGGCCCAGACCATGACACTCCCACCACCATGCTTGACTGTAGGCAAGACACACTTATCTTTGTACACCTCACCTGGTTGCCGCCACACATGCTTGACCCCATCTGAACCAAATAAGTTTATCTCATTAGACCACAGGACATGGTTCCATGTCTACAGCAAACTCTTGGCGAACTTTCTTGTGCATCATCTTTCGAAGAGGCTTCCTTCTGGGACGACAGCCATGCAGACCCATTTGATGCAGTGTGCAGCGTATGGTCTGAGCACTGACAGGCTGACCCCAACCCCTTTAACCTCTGCAGCAATGCTGCAAGCACTCATTTGTCCATTTCCCAAAGACAACCTTTGACCTTGTAACACTAACGAGTCACACGACACCAGGGAGGGAAAATTACTAATTGGGCCGAAGTTTGACATTTTCACTTAGGGGTGTACTCACTTTTGTTGACAGCTGTTTAGATTTTACAAGCGGTTATACAAGCTGTACACTCACTACCTTACATTATAGCAAAGTGTCATTTATTCTGTGTTGTCACATGAAAAGTTATAATCATACATTTACAAAAATGTGAGGGGTTTAAATCACTTTTGTGAAACACTGTATAATACATTCATGTTCATCTAGTCAGTAATTAAAACCAGTGTGTTAAATGCATTTGATAAAATAGCGATATTTGATATGATTTTCCCAAAAAACGATGGACACTTTTTAATTTCTTGAGCAACTCAATTATTTATGTGCAATTATTTCCTATTTTAAATATTTTATTATTATTGATATATGAGCAAGTACATTTTTGGAAATAATTATAATTATCATTTGAATTAATTGAAAGAATTGCTGTGCCAAAGTTAATATTGAATGTGATTATTCCTTGTGCTACAAATGCGTTTGTAAATCAGACACAGTATTTTGTATTTACTGGTGCTTTTTGGAGGATCTGATGGACTAGCACTTACATGGTGTCCTACTGCCCAGTATTTTATATTAACAAGTAGTGAGATTAAACTTGATCAGGCACCTTAAAATCTCTGTGGTCATTTAATGGCTTGGAGAAAACAATCTGTTTTTATATTAGTGCTTTTTGATTGCTGTTAACCTAAGTATTTTTGCCTTGATCGTTCTCCTCTGAACCGGTTGTATTTTCACGAGGATGCACCTTACTGATTCCCTGAAACCCTTTGTATCGATAAGTCGACATTAGATATGGCACAATGGAAAGTTAATGAGTTGTATGTGGCCTGCTGCTGTTTGGAGCCAGCACAATGTATTCCCCGTTTTCAGTCATAGATGTCTGTGCTCACCTGGACATGTGAATGAGTTTTTTTCATTATAATCATGTAAAAAAGTTGTTTATGTATGTATGAAGATTTGAGTTCACCGTGACTTTGACACATGGCTGTTTAAAAAAAATGTATGTCTTCAAATATGTTCTTAAATGTATGCGGATAATTCTGTCCCCCAATGAAACTTAATTGCCGAGACCCACGGCAGTGTTTACCCCTGTTATATTTTCTCCTTGTCTTCTCGTTAAAGGGTTCCAAGCTTACCCAAGCTATTCTCACCAAGTTACCAAGTTTTAGGTTCCTTGCTGTATTTTTTGGAATCTAGAAAAAGAAATACACTTACTTTTGATGTGTTGAATGACTACATTGCTTTCTGAGCAAGATTGAATCAATACTTGACACAGGAGAAGAGTAGCTCATGTTGCTAAGCCTCATGCTTAATAATTGAAAGTGTGCAACATGTTATGCTTTGTGAAATGTTAAAAATTGTCTCGGACAGTTAACCTATTTGCACCATAATTACCCTAAAAGATGCAGACCTATGAATTTTAAGTTGAGATCAATGTACTGCATGCAATAATGATTGGAAAGGAAATGAGAGAACTTGTATTTTGTACAGATATCCTTTCTTGCTCTTTTTAATGGTTTTATATATTTCTATTTATGATTATGATTGTGTGTCTAGTTAAACAGCTTGTGTGGCTTTTACTATTATTGTCTACAATACATATTCCCTAAAATGGATGCTATTGCAGACTTTAAAATCACGTCTGTAATGTTGCTTTATGGTGACATTCAGATTGCAAGACTTTGTATCTACGATCTGTTGTACAATAGGGGCAACGTTGTGAATGTACATTTCTGTCATTGTAGTACAATCATTCTTCTCTTTGCTATTACTCAATATTTAGCAGCCTGTTTAGTAGTAACAGAACGGTTAAATGCACAACTTAATTAATACATGCTTAACAGTTTTTTCTTTGAGATTGTGTCAGTAGATCAGCAGTGTTAGTCCAGCCTACTTAGTCTGTTAATATAGTCTTCTGCTTGCTACAGATATAACTTACACTAGAGAATGGCAGTAAGTTTCTTCCCACTTACTGTATTTATTAACAGTTACATATGAAAACATTTGCAGCAATTTTTTGTTTTTTGTTATTCTGTTAAGGTGCTTCGGGAAAGGTGAGAATGTTTTGTTGCAAACCTGGAATGGTAAAACAAGGAATATGTCATGATTAGACTAGCTTTGAATATGAAAACTCATTGTCAGAAGCTTTAGTCTCCTGAGCCATAGACTTTTGTGAAATGCTTTTTAATTTAAATAAAACAGTTTTTTTGAGGCTGTGGCTTGATGTAGATGAAATATATATTTTATACATTTGGATGAAAATGTGTCTGTTGTCATTTATAAATATCTTTATTTTCCAACTATTGATGTTCCGCATTCTTCAACAAATTATCTGTAGTGGAACATATATACTCACCCCGGAACTCAGGCGATCGATTTCTGTATCTCATTGCCACCGCCGGACGTATTAGGTTGAACACCGCTGATACACATTGCGTTTTTGTTTTGATTTTTAATGTCGGTATTGAGTTACTGTCATTTATTAGTTGAAATGGAGATTTTTGGTAGCACATTTGACGATTCGGTGTTTGAGGGAGCAAGAGAGAAACCAACTGCTGTTGCATTAACATCTTACAACGCAAAAGTATGTGAGTCAGAGGTGAGTAGCTGAGCTAAACTGGTAGTTGCACCAGGATAGTTGCTACTGTATTGACATGATTAAACTCAGATCTAGCTTACTAGTATTTTTTTTTCAACAGTGGTTTTCTAGAAACATTGATACAGAAGATTTATTGGAAAAGCAAAAGATCTTCAAATTTCGAGGTGATATTGCGTACAGGCGAAAACGCTTTCAGGTATACTACGTTTCTCTGCTTGAATAACGCATCGTCTCGCTTTTAAATTGAATCCTCAATGTGTAAACTTTTTCCTAGGAAGCGCTGAACGCCTACAATAGCTGCCTTTCTTATGTCCCTGGCGGCAATCTGACTATTAGAAGAGATATCCTGGAAGGGATGGCACGGTGCTGCTGTTATCTGGGGAAGCAAGAGCAGGCATTAGAGATTACGGAGACACTTGTAAGAACCAGTGATTTGATATAGATATACTATTTGCATGCTAAACTATAGGGAAATATAAACTTTATTATACATTATAAAATTACATATATATATATATATATATATATATATATATATATATATATATATATATATATATATATATATATATATATATATATATATATATATATATATATATATATATATATATATATATATATATATATA
>JACXGM010018099.1:0-19456 GCA_016801145.1 Umbra pygmaea | reverse complement strand
GTGCGAAGAAAATACAAGACATCGCCGCGAATGCACCCCTCGGCGTGGGCTGTTGCCATGTTCCCAGTTTCTTCATGGGTGTGGTGATGAGATTGCTGGGTGAAAATTTAGTCAAATCCTGCTCGAGTTGCGTGAGCGCCTGGCCCTTTAAATGTGTTAAATTGTCTTAAAATTAATACCGCTATCTTGGAATTTCAATCACAGCTGGGACCATGAATGACAATTGAAAAAGGACTATTGAGACACAGATTGTAACGACGTCGACGGTAAAAAAAAAGCAGTTTCAGGTAATAACGTGTACTCCGCCGAGCTGTATCTCTTGGCATTTTCTTGCCTTTATTTCCTGCTTTGGGTAAAACCCGACACAATATGGCTTGATGTCGGCCTTTGTTTTGCTTGCGCTTGTTAAACATTAGGGAGGCCAACTCTCACAATAAAAAGCAATGCATTGAATAGTGATCATCTTAACAACTAATTACATTCATTTTAATGATCACAGTGTTTCTATCCGAAGCTTTTAATGGTGAAAATTCGGTATTATCAAAACGCGGCCTTGCCCTGTCAAATTACCGCCACGGAAATAACTGTCTTACTGTAGGCTAAGTTGTGTGTTTTTAAACTATCTGCGCTAATATAACGAACACTTTCACATACACAGTGAATAGGATTACGGTGATATTCTTTATAATTTGCTCTAATCAAGTATAGATGTTAACCTTTAGGACGCAGGTTCTTTTTGTGCCTAATATTCTTTCAGGACCACACTGTAAATGCACATTATCTAATATGATTTCACAGATTTATTCAATCGAATATTTATTTTGTTAAAGCCAAGAGTGTTCAGAACTGTTACAGACAACTAAGAACATCCAGCCACCAGTTGTCTGTGTGTTGTACTGTATATGTGTTTGAACATAATAGTATAAAGTTGGACCTTATTTTCCCTGGGTGTATTGTAATCGGCATTATTAATGTAAAAGTCTAGTTTCCTAAAATAAGCACTCAGCCTAAAAATAACCCACAGATTTTGAAGGCTTGACAGGTACTTGCAGGTCTGCAGTATTTGAAACAATATATTGACCATATAGGATTATTAAGGTCTCAGTCCGGATCACTGAGGTAATGAACAGTTGTAAAGTGAAAACAGCATTACCGCTGCTGTTATCATAGTTGGTAAACTTTGACCTGTAACAATGCAGATGTTTGTGCACAGGTAGGGTGTATGCAATTTAAAATGATATTTTATAGTTTGTTATAGCTAGTGGTTTAGTAATGTTTGTCTTTTCGTGATCCATAATATCCATGTATTTAATTCATTTACGTTTCCAGGCAGTTGAAATGCTATATCAATCATTTGTCTATCTGGAAAGTCACGTCAACAGAGATTTACCTGTCACTCTCAAAATATTTGGAACAGTCATTCCATGAACCAAACAAATTGACACCTGGTAACAGTGTCCTTTCGTTTTCAAACACGTTTAGATATTTCTGCAGGGAGGTGCCGTCCTATTTGAGGTAGAACATAACAATACTATAGATGTGCACATTATCATCCCATGTGCCCCTTCACCTGCATCTTACGTTCACACTGCATGCTTTTTAATTCCCACAGGACTTTGAGTTCAGTCATGCTTCTCTCAGCCTGACAGGACAACAATCTAAGCATTATTCAAACCTTCACATTGTTCTTACATTTTAAACCTGGTGTTTCAAACCCTTAGTGCTGAACCGCTGAAGCCATGAAATAAGACCACATACACCACGATTATGTTGAACAACTTCTAACTCTTCTAATTGTATTGCTAACCATTTCTTATTAGAGATGAGGCATATGAGGGATTTTTGGTGTATGGCCAATCTATAACTGATAAGAGCTGTATCCATCATGGCTTTTGGATTAAATATATAATGTAGGATTTTGACAATAAAGCACTTTATCTACTCCCTCAGTGTCCATTGGAATTGTTTACATTTTTCATGTTTCTGTGTATTTTGAGGGAAGTTACTAAACTTTGTGGAATTGCTGTCTAATGTTAGCAGAAAGATTGAATGTGTTTGGGAACATCCAGCTAGGTATTGCTTTAGACTGCCACTTGCCACATCCCAAACTGTCACTTTCATGAGTATGATACCCATAATACATTTGTTTTGTAATAGTTATTGTTATATTTATTTTACTTATCTTTTTACTTAATGCATTGTCTGGAGTGGCGGCATTAAGATTTTTACTGTACATGCAACTACATCTGAGTTTCTGGTCACATGACAAACTAAACTGTTATGAACTACAATGCTCAGAAAAGTTAAGGGAACTGCTCCTCACACAATGAGTGAAATATGTAAACTATGTTAAAGGATTGAAATCACAGGCTGTTTCAACTTGCGTGAATTTCATCACCGCAACTCCTAATGTGACTCAGTAGTGTGTATGGCCCCCACGTGCCGGTATATGCACCTGACAACATCTGGGCATTCTCCTTATGACATTGCGTATGGTGCACTAGGGGATCTCCTCCCAGACCTGGATCAGGGCATCATTGTGCTCCTGGACATTCTGACGCTACTTGTGGAGTCGGATGCACCGATACATCGCATCCCACTCGTTCTCAATTGGATTCAGGTCTAGGGAACTTAAGGGCCAGTCAATGGCATCAATGCCTTTGTCATCCAGGAACTCCCTACACACTCTGGCCACATGAGGCCGGCTAATTGTCCTGCACCAGGAGAAACTCAGGGACCACTGCACCAGCGTAGAGTCTGACGATGAGTCTGAAGATTTCAACACGGGACAGCGGTCAGGGTATTGTTGGTTAGCAAATGGAGGTCTGTGCGACCCGCTGAGGATATGTCTTCTCAGACCATCACTGACTCACTGCTGAACTGGTCATGCTGAACTGGTCATGCTGGACGATGTTGCAGGCAGCATAGTGTTGACCACTGTGTCTCCAGACTCTAATGTATGTCGTGCTCATTGTGAACCTGCTCTCATCTGAAGAGAACGGGGCACCAATCGCAGACCTGTCAATTCTGGTGTTCACTGGCAAATGCCAGTCGAGCTGCATGGTGCTGGGTTGTGAACACAGGTCCCACTAGAGGACGTTGGGCCCTCATGCTACCCTCATGGAGTCTGTTTCTGACAGTTTGGTCAGGAAAATGCACACCAGTAGTGGAGGTCATTTTGTAGCTCTGGCAGTGCTCCTCCTGTTTCTCCTCACACAGGAGCATATACCGGTCCTGCTGCCGGTTTGAGGCCCTCCTTGTGTAACGTCCCATCTCCTGGTATCTCCTCCATGCTCTTGAGACTAATGGGAGACATAGCAAACCTTCTTGCGATGGCATGTATGGCATCCTGGAGGAGCTGGACAACCTGTGCAACCTGAATGGGCTACAGGTACCGCCTCATGCTAGTAGTGACAGGGACACTAGCAAAATGCAAAACTAGAGAAGACTCAGTCAGGAAGGGTAAGTAGAGCAATTTTCTGTGGCCAATACCTGCAAAAGCATTCCCTTTTTGGAAGTTGTCTCCAGTGCACCAGTTTAATTTGCACCAGAACAGATGACATTGATACACAATTGCCTATGCTTCCTAATTGGACAGACTGATATCCCTGAAGTTGAAATGACTTGGAGTTATACTGTGATTGCGTGTTCCCTTAATTTGTTTGAGCAGTGTAGATTGGTCCAGTGGTGTATGCCAGTTGTAGGCTTATGCTATAATTGCTTTTGCATGTTAGATTCTGGCCTACGGACACTTAGGCAAGCTCTCCTAACTATCAGCAAAGCTGAAATTGTCCCAAGTTGATATGTCTGTCCTAGATAAATTGCCAAAGGAACAAGTAATTCTTAAAACTAGTGTAAAATTGCGACCTTACAAAATAATGGTCACGTGACTGTAAGAGAACCCATTTTGATGAGAACATCAACCGAGATTAACCCCTGATAATACAGTTATTAGTTTAATTTGAAAGTGGGAGTGTTCATTTCCCATGCAAGTGTAATGGTACATGAACGAATACATTACTGGGTCTCGTGACAAAATCAAAAGAAAAACAAATGTTGAACCAAATCCATTACTACTCAAGCAACATTTTTAATGAAGTGTAATTCAGGGAAGATGTCGCTAAGTAATGTGATAAGTCGAAACGAAATGTACTTTGAGGACATCGAGGAGAATGTCCAATGACATTCCCGCTATAACCCAGTAGACATTGCGTCGTTGTGTGTGTCCATCTGTATTATAGACAGTATACAATCTGTATGCGATGTGAATATTTTCTGTGTGTGATTTATACATGCTTATCCTTACATATTTCGCGTTTTGTGTAGTTTATCATTGAAAGCAAGGCGTCGGTTCAGAGCAATCCCGGCAGGCGCTGGGTCACCTCCCTGGGGACGGCACAGAGCCCCTAACGCAGGGCCAGGCTTCCAGTCGGCATGCTGAGGTGGTGCCAAGCTGCGCTGCCACACTAAACAATAGTGAGCCAGCTCTCCCTTTGTCATCCCTTTGTCTCTGGTCCTCCCAGTCCACTGCTGAAGGAAAGCAGCTCATTCATACTGCTAACATACAAGCAGTTTGAAACATTTTCTCAGAAATAGTGGGTTGAAGGTGTTTGAAACTATATTAAGGGGCATGCTATATGCTGTCAAGTGTAATTGGGTGAAAATATAAATAACAGTGTCTATTTGCACCCAGGTGTGAATAGCCACCCACCCCAATAAATGACATAATGCGTAACGCATAGCTACGCGCATCAACGGCACCAAAGTAATACAACATTTTGATAGCTACGTGCCTATACGTATAGACTCATGGGCAATTTACACCCCGGGTGTAAATAGATACATAGGCTATTTACACCCCGTGTGCAAATTTCTTCTGCCTATAAATAAATAATAATAATAGGAACTGACATGCCATTTTAACAATATTTACATTTTTAGAGTAGCTAAATGAAAACTGCTCGAACTATCACAAGGAGCTGTACACTTGAACTAGAGCTTTGAGAACATTGTGTACATGGAGTTTACTAAAAAAGGTTTTGTACAACTCACCTTAGCAGTTTGTGTTTCTGGTAGCTGCTTTTTTGCCAGTCTAAGTGTTTACAATATTCTCAATGCTTGAGTTAACGTGTACAGCTCCTGGTCGAGCAAAGATTTTCATGTTGTGTCGAGCCTTCTAAAAATATTGATTTTTGATGCTATCATAGTAGTGCCCCTATCACTCCCATTCAAAAGGCGATTTGACCGAAACCAAAAATACGGAAAATGTTAAGGGGTGTTTCCCTCCTATATATGCTTTTAAATGACCGTTTGACTCGTATACATTAAGAAAAAGACCCTAGGTTGCAATTTGTTGAGAGTTACACTTAAACAAAACGTGACAATTCTTATTGAATCCTAGGGGCCAAAGTTTTAAGTGTGTATATCGCTGTCACATTTTAATTCTGTGGTGTATTGCTAAAAAAGCATTTAATTTACCTCCACCGCATAGTTTTACTTCATGGTTGAAATGGCATGAGGTTATGTATTAGCCGGTCAGACATGTTGGTTACTTTATAGTGCATTACTCTACTGGGGAGTAGTGGGTCCCCAGTTGGCTTGACGTCAGCAAGTCACGTCAGACAATTTAATGATGAAAGAAAATGTCATTTCCCAGCCAAAAGTGTTTCATTCTCCACTGTCTTACTGTTGTCTGAGGTGCCTATTACTTTTCCATCCTGCAGTGTCAACTACAATATCTAATGGTATTGAGCTGGGCTTTGCGTTGTCCTGCCTAGCAATTGAATGAGAATTTGCATACAGTAGCAGTCAAGCATAGCACACCCATTATGTTAATTTAGGCTTTATGGAAGATGGACTTCAATTAAGCATGTAATGAGGATTTCACTACATTTTTTGTAGACAGGGAATGCTAGGTTGTGAATTCTTGCAAGTAAACCTTAAATATGCTATTTTATATGCTGACATTTATGCCAGTTGCTATTAATACGTTGATAAGAATGAGAAAATGTGGTGTAAAATTATTCTTAATATATCAATAAGCATTATTTATTTTTCCAGTGTGAAACAACGTTGCATCTTCCAGAGAAGGCAGGCCAAGCAGCTTAATTGCTGAATAATAGAAATGGAGTTAAATCATTTATCCAGGGTTGCATTCTGGATAACATCTTGCAAAATGTCCTGGAGAAATAGTGGGGGGGAGGGGGCCGTAAACATTTCTGAAGAGTGTATAAGTGCTCTGTGACCCACATTTAGGTCCCCCTAGGTAAAAGAAGTGGTGACAAGCTGAGAGAGTACGGTGTAGTAAACAGCTACATACCTCATTTGCATGGCAAATCTCATTTAACAGACGCAGTGGCAGCCAGCAAAAACAATGCAAATACACGTATAAGGCCAGAGACTCAGAGCCTCGTGTCTGTTTTGGAACCGGACAGGAGGTGATTGAAGAGCATCACCTCCCCCCAGCCATGTCTGGGCCTGGGGGTGTGCCCCTCCACTTTGGCCAAAGAAGCCCCATTCACAGGATGTTGGTGTTTGTTTGAGCCAAGTGGAAGGGCTCATCTAAAGGTTTGTCTGTATTTCAGTCTGACTGACTGTCTTTCTGTCTCTGTTCTGCAGGTGTCAGCTGGTCTGTGTGTGTGTGTGTTTCTTTTTTAATTTTTTTTACCAACCCAGTATTCCAAGTGGAGTGTGGTCTGAACACATCACACAGGGACAATGAGCGAGCTGGAACAGCTACGACAGGAAGCAGAGCAACTACGCAATCAAATCCGGGTATGTGTGTGTGTGACTGAGTGTGACTGGATTGAGTCCTTTGGTTGAGAAATCTAAACTGGAAAGATGCCTAAGGAGCATTGTTTCTAATGATATCATTCCCTGGTGTTATCGATCAGCCATTTTAATGTTATGATATGATTACTTGACCACTTCTACCCAATAAACTATTCCCACAGCACTTTGTTCTTTTAGTCTCTAGCCAACACAGTGTTCCTGTCTTTTTGTATGTCACAGGATGCTAGGAAAGCATGCAGTGATTCCACACTTTCACAGGTAAGGAATTCAACTAGTTGATTTATGTCTCCTTGCAGAATATAGAAATGCCTTTTTATACCTTAAACAGCCAAACAAAGACCTCATCCAGTTCCTTCAGATTTTCATGGTTCAATTCAGGATGGGTGTTGATTGAATAGCTAAGAAAATAGGGATTAGGACATGAAAGCTAACATTGACATTGTATTGAACAATACAATGCATAAACCTAGCCTGAGGTTTGAATGATTTGAGGTGTGTTACGCTGATTGTTTCCTTTGGCAGATCACAGCTGGTCTGGACTCAGTGGGCCGGATACAGATGAGGACGAGGCGCACGCTCAGGGGCCACCTTGCCAAGATCTATGCAATGCACTGGGGCAGCGACTCCAGGTCTGTAATTGCCACCACACTACTACCATTACTACTACATTGCCACCACACTACTACCAATTACGGTTGTTTCAATACCAACGTGTGTGTGTGTCTGTATATATATATATATATATATATATATCTATTTTTTTACTTCGAGCTATTAAATTGCATTGGCCTAATTGCCTCTAGTCTGTGGAATCTAAATACCTGGATTTCCCCTAGGGATTACTCTCATTTTACTCCGTTTAGGTTATCCATTCAGGTCATGTATATCATTTATCTTGTATATCAAAATATCTCACTTAATATTTCTTCTCATTTTGACATTTTTATTAGGAATAATCAAACCCTATCTGAATAACACTAAAAACACTAGGTTGTTTTATCGATATTGGATATTGAACACTACTACTACTAATTCATTACTACTACCACTACCAGTACCTTTACCACTACCAGTACCTTTACCACTACCAGTACCTTTACCACTACCAGTACCTTTACCACTACATTACCACCACATTACTAACAATACATACCATTACACCACTACTACTACTACTACTACTACTACTACCAGTACCGTTACCACTACTACTACTAATACTACTACCAGTACCTTTACTACTACTACTACTACCAGTACCTTTACCACTACCAGTACCTTTACCACTACATTACCACCACATTACTAACAATACATACCATTACACTACTACTACTACTACTACTACCAGTACCTTTACTACTACTACTACTACCAGTACCGTTACCACTACTTCTACTAATACTACTACCAGTACCTTTACCACTACCACTACCACTACTACCAGTACCTTTACCACTACATTACCACCACATTACTAACAATACATACCATTACACTACTACTACTACTACCAGTACCTTTACCACTACTACTACTACTACTACCAGTAACTTTACCACTACTACTACTACTACTACTACTACTAGTACCTTTACCACTACTACTACTACTACTACTACTACCAGTACCTTTACCACTACTACTACTACTACTACTACCAGTACCTTTACCACTACTACTACCAGTAACTTTACCACTACTACTACTACTAATACTACTACCAGTACCTTTACCACTACTACTACTACTAATACTACCAGTACCTTTACCACTACATTACTACTACTACTACTACTACCAGTACCTTTGCCACTACTACTACTACTACTACTACCAGTACCTTTACCACTACTACCAGTAACTTCTACTACTACTACTACTACTACTACTACTACTACTACTACTACTACTACTACTACCAGTACCTTAACCACTACATTACTACCACATTACTATCAATACGTACCACCACACTACTACTACCAGTACCTTTACCACCACACTACTACCAATATGTTACCACCACACACTAAAATATACCCCCACTGATAATATACCTTACTTTTACTTACAAGTCTTGCTCTCCAATATATCTACTGATTATATATCTTTTCTACTACAATAGTTTTACTGATAGATTTCTAGTAATCCATTTGCCTATATTATACTTGCAGTATTACAATAATTCTACTAATAACTAGTATAATTGTACTACTGCAATACTGCTAATATACTTCTACTACTGCTTGAATATTTCTACTGTTATTTTACTTGCCTTGATTCTAAATTGTTTTTGTGTTCTCATTGTTGCGTAAGTCCTATGAGGTAACTCTTAATAAGCACTATACAAATTACATTTGTATTACTGCTAGTTAGTAACATTAGGAATAGTGCTGCTACTAACATACTATTACTACCAATGCAACTGCTGCAAAAACTATGCTGCTACTACTACCTTGTTACTACTACTGCCTTGTTGTTGTTGTTACTACTGCTGCTACAACTACTATTACTATTGCTGCTGCTGCCAACTCCATATTCTTAACCATTGGCTGCAATTGTCCTGTTGTTTTGGGCAGAAAGTTTGATCCAACCCAAATCACTTTTTTGTAATGTAAATGAGAGGTTCATTAGACTGTTATTGGCTCACACAGCTAGGTGTTACTAGTTACATATGTGACCGAGCAGCGGCACATTGTTATCCGTCAAACCAGAACAGTTGAAGTTATATCAGAATGTATCAGTCCTACCAGTCCGGTTGAGTTCCAGTTGATTCCAGATCATTACTTCAGTGTGAGTTCCTGGACAGCCATGCTGTATGTATGTATGATTGATTATGTAGTCATTACTGGTCCTCCTCAATTCTCCAGAGTAAGGAAGGTCCTGGTGCTCCGACAGGAGGACATGCAGGCTGTGTTTATTATATATCCAGCCGTTGACATTTCAATGACACTTCTCTGCTTACTGTGAGCTTGGCTCTCTGGTGGCAACCCACTTCCTACCACTGGATAAACACACACCAGCAGAGGGAAAGAGGGTGGGGTAGACTCTTGTCTCTGTCTCTCTCTCTCCCTATCTTCATGTCTTTCAACATCTCTCTTCCTACATTACTTCCTTCCATCCGCTTTCACTTGTTTTCCTCTGTTACCCTAGATTTCTCTCACTCTGTCTCTTTCTCTCTCATTCTGTCTGTCACTTCATGCCCCCTCTAGACTGTAGCCTTTCAGGTAACTGAGGCAATGAATATTACATGAACTGGCTCATCTAAAGTGGTTGCTGTCCTGGACTGCTTGCACAGGGATCCTGGCATGTGGGGTCTCCCATCAGAGGGAAGAGTGTGTGGGAGCAGGGAGACAGGGAGAGGGTTCTGTGGTTCATACCACATTTAAACTGTTTAAAAGGAGCAGCTTGTCTGGCCGCATTAGGTATGCATGCATTAGGCATGCTCTTACTAGCTTTATGGCTTCTTTTGTTCCAATGATAAAACAAAATATTATTAAAACCGTACTCTTATCCCCCCCCCCCCCCTCGGCATCTAGGTTACTAGTCAGCGCCTCACAGGATGGCAAACTGATCATCTGGGACAGCTACACAACCAACAAGGTACGACCTGAACAAACTTTGAAATACTATGAAAAACAATCCAGTAAGACTCCGCTGCATGTCTCCCATCATACGTTCCCAAGAGTGCCATCACTGTCCTCGTTTTTGACCGTACCACACCTAGTCGAGCTACGTGTGGTGGGTTCAACTCAACAAGCTTCCTGTTGAAGCACTTTGTTGTCGACCTCAAGACAATGTGATCACATAAGATGTTAAAGTGTGTTTGCTAATGTAACCATGCCTCTGTCTTTGCCCGGAGCTCCAGCATGAGGCAGAGCAAATTGGAACAACGTTGACCGGGACAAAAGATGGATTAAAATACCCTTTGTTCAGATCGGGCACCTGTAAATTGAATCATGGAAGTATAGTTGGTGAGCGTAATCAACCCGAACATTCCCTGACGAAATGCTTCCGCTTTGGACGGAATGAGAATCAGATGCTTTGGCGACGCGTGGTTGGACGAAGCATGTGAGTGCCTTTCACCACCCCGCAGCAAGAGTTGCAGAGCGGCTGACAAGGCAGGGTCAGGAGGAATTGGACAAGAAAAAAAATACGACTTGTTCTTCTGTCATCTTTAGTCTGTTGTAGAAAAAATGTCTAGAAGCTTCTGCACTTGTGGTCAGATCATGTACGGGATTTTTACGCTCACCAACGATACTTCGATGAATGAATTTACAGGCGCCGTATCTGCACAGGAAGAGTCACTGGAGAGTGACGTAGCAAGGTAGATGATATGGCTTATCGATCCCAAATGCCAATTTGCACTGCCTGGTGCTGAAGTTCCATGAAAAGCCGGAGAACCCATAGTCAGGCTTGAACCACTGACTATCATAACATAGACTGTCCTGCAATGCAGTGACATAGCCCACTACGCCATGCAGACATGGGAGTTCAATGTGATAATTTTTTGTTTTTACATTTGTCAAATGCAGAACATCTTGAACTGTTTCTCCAAATCTTTACATTATGTTTTTGTAGAAAATGAATGACAATTCCACATGCTAAATGTTTTTTGCTTTCTACACCTGCTCTGGCAGTCCTGGGTGTTCTCACTAAGTTCTGTTTCTATTCACGCGACTCAGTCAAACACATTTTAGACTTCACAAAGGGCGTTTACAGATATCCTTTCAATTTGAACCATGTTCTGGCAATGAGTGACTCAGTTGAGGCAGTGAATTGCCTGCTGTGAAATTCCTTGGCCCCTTTTTCAGGAATTTGTTTAAATATGTTTCCGAAGGCATGAGAGGATGTTGTACCGGGACACAGCACTTAGCTGTGGCAGATTGGTAATATAGCACAAACCCCAAGAAGCCATATTGCTGTTTATAAATCGGTTACTCACACAAATAGACAATTTAACCGTGGAATAAACTGGCCTCATCCCACATATCCGCCAATCAGATTTCAGGACAAAAACTGGTTTATAAAGAAACGTACTGTCATTAAGATTTCAGCGCATGCTTGTAGGAGACGTAATATAACTCTGCTCAGTCAGAAGGTTGATGCAAATAAGAACAAAAACAAACAGCGGACACATTTTTCACCTCCATTTTTGTGAGTTTGTTCTGCCATGTCTATTTCGGAAGTGTTCTACAATTATTATGTTTTCCTCCCTTCCCAATTCCCACTAACCCTGCCTTGTTGGCAGCACTGCAACTCCTTGGACAAATCTGTTGGATGGCAAGGGGCGCGCACACGGTTCATCCAACCACATGTCGCCTAGCTCATTTTTCTTCGCACTGCTCATCCATCAGTGAAGCCTTTAGTCAGATCATGCATGGTATGATTACGTTCACCAACTATACTTCTGCACTTGAATTTACAGGTGCCCGATCTGGACACAAGAAGTCTCTCTTTAGAGCTATATGGCAGGATAGATAATCTGACTTATCTAACCCAAATCACTATGCGCTGCCTCGTGCAGGAGGTCCGGGGAAAGCCAGAGAACCCATTGTCAGGCTTGAACCACTGACTATCATGACAGACTGTACTGCAATGCAGCAACTTAGCCCACTATGCCATGTGAACGTCAGGGGTGCGCAACAACAGGAGGAAGTTCTTTTGTACCATATCACCTCATGAAAGTGAAGGTTTTTAGGAAAGTAATTGCTTGAGGTTTTTTGCTAGGAATTTGTTTTTTTACAGAATTTGATGTGAGTTTGCTTCAGGATCCTAACCTCAGAGCTGCATGCATGAATCCAACATTGGTTTGAATGAGAAAATACAGGTTGTGTAGCGATCAAGTTAAGATTTGACCCATTTTTGAAGAGCATGAATTTGGGGTGAACTTGACCATGGGGTGTGTTTTGCAGATGCACGCCATCCCACTGCGTTCCTCCTGGGTGATGACCTGTGCCTATGCCCCTTCTGGTAACTACGTGGCCTGCGGAGGCCTGGACAACATCTGCTCCATCTACAGCCTGAAGACTCGCGAGGGCAACGTACGTGTCACCCGTGAGCTCCCGGGACACACAGGTATGCAACACTTCACCTTCTCAATATTCCAACACATGAACTCGTGCTAACAACGTTTAATTCCAAGGTAGCTGTTATTAAATCCCTGCTGGGGTGGGTGGAGTTCCTCTTAGCCATGAATTAGTTTCAGATCTGGTAACAAGTGCTTTGTAGAATTATGGCTGGTTTAAGTAATACATTTTTTTTTCAACCCGTTTCAGGCTATTTGTCTTGCTGTCGTTTCCTGGACGACAACCAGATTGTCACCAGTTCCGGAGACACCACCTGGTAAGATTGTTGATCTGGTGGAGGGAACACAGCTTGAGTATATTTGCTGACCTTTGTTTTGTAGCCGTGTGTCCACCGTTAGTCATCCACAGTATTTAAATCTCAACATCTCCACTGTACCCTCATCCTTTCCTCCAACTCCTCCTCTTATCCCTCCCAGTGCATTATGGGACATCGAGACAGGGCAGATGGCCACCAGCTTCACGGGTCACACAGGGGATGTGATGAGCCTGTCCCTCAGTCCAGATTTCAGGACCTTTGTGTCGGGGGCATGCGATGCTTCTTCAAAGCTCTGGGACGTCCGGGATGGCATGTGTAGGCAGTCATTCACTGGCCACGTGTCCGACATCAACGCCGTCTGCGTGAGTATTACATTTGTGGGATGTTTATACACATACTTTAGTTAAGTCCAATTCCTTAATCCTTTGTCCTCCACACTGGATGAAGCAGAGAGTATTCAGTAATCACCATGCCCCTGTCATTCTTTCAAACTGCGGTGCAGTTCTTCCCAAATGGCAATGCCTTCACCACGGGCTCAGATGACGCCACCTGCCGTCTCTTTGACCTGCGCGCTGACCAGGAGCTGATGACGTACTCGCACGACAACATAATCTGCGGCATCACATCTGTTGCCTTCTCCAAGAGTGGCCGCCTACTGCTGGCCGGCTACGACGACTTCAATTGCAACGTGTGGGACACCCTGAAGGCTGAGCGCGCAGGTACGCTGGAGCCACAGCACTAACACCCGACAGTGTTGAAAGGATGAGGAGATGTGCCTGTCACTTATTTTGCTGTTGCTCATTATCGACAGCAACTGGGTCATAATGACTAATCATTGGCTGTCGACTGACTCTACACATCGGTCTGTAGAATGACTCCTGATCATGGCTCTCCCTCTGTTTCTCCAGGTGTGCTGGCCGGGCATGACAACAGGGTGAGCTGTTTAGGCGTGACAGATGACGGCATGGCTGTAGCCACAGGCTCATGGGACAGCTTCCTCCGAATCTGGAACTAAACCATCCACATTATATCCTCTCCTTAACAACCCCCCCTCCAACAACCCACCCACTGATAACGCTGGGCTGGACTTGAGGGCGAACACTGTGTCTCTCTACCCCACCACCAACTCCACCCCACAGCCGCCCCTCTTCAGGCCACAGCCCTGTGCCGCTGTGAGAAAGTAACAATTCTTTCTTCCTTTCCAAGTGACGTTTTTTTTACCCTCTTATTACACAAGAGCTTTTCAGTACGTACAATTTAGTATCGAATCAAAAAAATTAGACTTAAAGATTTAAAAAAATAAAAAAATACAAAAACGAAAAAACCTTGGCATCCCCTCTTGTTTCCAGACGGGGGGACTAGAGCGCATGTTATCGTGGTTACCGCCAAATTAGAGGACAGTCTGTAATATGTAAATGTATATAAAAGTACAGTGTGTGTGTGTGTGTGTGTGTGTATATATATATGTATATACACACCCCTCACATTTTTGTAAATTCTTCATTATAACTTTTCATGTAACACTGAAAAAATGACACTTTGCTACAATGTTAAGTAGTGAGTGTACAGCTTGTATAACAGTGTTCATTTTCTGTCCCCTCAAAATAACTCAACACAGCCATTAAGGTCTAAACCGCTGGCAACAAAAGTGAGAACGTCCAAATTGTCACATGGAAAGTTAGAATCAAATATTTACAAAAATGTGAGGGGGGTACTCACTTGTGAGATTCGTGTGTGTGTGTGTGTGTGTGTGTGTGGGGGGGGGTGTGTGTGTGTGTGTATATATAGCATTGTGTGTGTATGTATGCATCGTATATGCATATATAATCTGTATGTATATATTTTTGTAGTTAATATCCCACTCTTGAGGATTTACTTTAATGTATATATTATTCATAGTACTACTACGATAACATAATTCCAATTTTGTCACTTGCCTCATGCACAACATAATGTACATGTCAGTATGCATGTGTATGTTTGTGTGATGGTCTACTGGCAAAAGCATACACACGTACTGTACTTAAAATACTGTATATTCATGTGGACAGTGATGGCGTTAGAATCTTTCGGCATTCTATCTTTCTGCGTCTAGACTAATAAGGTTAGGTTTTGTTAGGCGCAGTGCATTTAGTAGCTGGTTTAATCAGAATGTTATTCATCACCATTGTAGTTTATTGGAGGCTTTCTTTCTGCCCTGGTGGCATATTCAAAATCATGTGAAGCAGTAACCAGGTGCACAAGCAAGAAGTCTGCATTCCAGACTTTGCGTGGCAAACAGCATTACGTCTCTCCCACAACTTGCAAATATGTATCAGTGTAAATTCAACGGATGCTATTCTGCATGTCAGTAAAACGCCACAGCCCTTTTGCTTCTCCGTAGAGGATGGATGTGGGCACCGGTCTGAAAAACAGGATGCTAACTCCAGAGAGGAATGCAAAGAGGGGGATTAAATGTGATTCTGAATCTCTGGATAGCTGGTTAAGGAGTTGATCATAAACCTGAACAAGGATCAGAAATACTGGAAGTCTACCCAGTCTCTTCCAGAGGCTGGCCAACAGAAGTTTTGAGATGTGGAAAAACATCTTGGCTCACATTGCTTATTGTTCATGATTGAACTCTATTAAAGATGCCTGTATTAGCGTCTAGCTATGTTGTCTTCAGTTCCAGTCGACCATATGTAGGATGGATTGTGCGTATGAAACATAACGTGCAAAATTACACCAGTGCCAACATAAGCCAGTAAGAAAGCAACAAAGATGGCAGGCTTTTACATTTGTGTTCTCACCAGCCTAGTTAGCAATGAAGTCTTGCGGTAGAAGACTGTAGACTTGGTAGAATGATAGGTAACATGTTCACAACAAACTGTAGTCCAAATGTAAGCTAAGGGCACATGCAACACATACCAAAAGAGGACAGGCGGCTTCTCTCACAGGACATGCTGTTTGCGCATCCATCATCTTCCGTTTTCCTTTCAACAAAATGTTTTTTAAGGCAACACTGGTTTGAAGGCAACACTTGAATTTAGGTGCCTATTTTCTTTTTGTGAGAAGTCTTAGGATGTACCAGAACATGAATGCATTTAATCCATGTGTTTTCTACTAGAATGGTGTGGCTTGAGATCAGTTTAATTTCCATTCTACCTTATTCTCCATGCTACAAAGCCAATACTAAACCTGGTCTGGATGCTTGCTTAACCCTTCCCCTTTGTTTATATCCATCTGTAGTTGTTTCACTTGATCTCCTAATGAAGCACCACCATGTCTGTGGTCCCTAAATTGTCTCATTTGGAGATATTGGCAATGGGTAAAAAATTTCACAGACAGACCATAACATGTAATAAAGACAAAATGTGCTGAAATCAAGCAGTTGTATTAATAACAGTAAACACTAAAACCAAGCTTTCAGATGACCACAGTAGAATGCAGCTTCCAGTCGCTTCTGGAAAGAGCTATTTTATACAATAATGATTTCTACCATGAAATGTGTTGTATTTATTGATTACAGAAAACCTTTGATCATATAGACTGAGAAATGCCACTGACAATGTTTATTTGCCTGCTTACAGAAAGAGCCAGATGTTTTCTCTAAATCTGAATAAAATCAGTGTCAGTGTAACAAGTTCCTCTGTTTCCTGACTTCATGAGGTGCCCAATAAAAGTGCCCAGAACGTATGGATAACTTTGTTTTTGCTTCACTACACTTAAGTGAATCCTTTCCTAATGTGAACTTTGGGGATTCAATTAAAGAAACTTGTCCCTTTTAAGTCAAGGACATAATACTTTTCTACCAACAAGGCTGCCAGTGGAACTTTCCCCATCCCCTTTAAACAAATGCACCATTCATGGTGTAGATTTTAATTCTCAAAACAAAGGGATATCCTCTCAATCTTAAATATACACTTGTGCTGCAAGGTTACAACTGGAATTAACAGTATTTCAAGTCTGAAATCATAACCAGAATTGAATGTGCCTGTTCAGTCCCAATCAGATCATGTTGTTTAGCTTGGACCAACGATTTTCTAGGCTTTAATAATCAAAGGTGCTCAACATCCTTGTTTGTTTGACCATGCTGTTGTCTTTACTGTCTTGAGCGCAGTAGAGGTAAATTACACTTGTGGTCTCATACGTTTTCTTAATCTGTTAGTATTGGAGGGAGTTTGAATTTGTGGTACTTCCTTAATTCAAAGGAATTGACCCAAACCTTATTCTACAACAGCACTCGTGTGAAACAACTATGTCGTAAGAGCAGTCATGACAGCAAGTGTTCAACCGGATAAGGTGACAAACTAAAGTCTGCAACCAACCCTGTGGTGTTTATTTTTTATCTTATTGACATGGACAAAGTGACTGAAAATGCTAAGGGAGAACTCTTAGTAAGTAAAAGCAAGCTACATCTGTTTTGGAGCGGTGTGCAAGTCTGACAGGTGACATCAATGCAGTGTTTAGTTGAATACTTTTGCCCTTTACATTCACATTGAGAGTTTGGACCACATTCCAAAGCAGAGGGGTGCATATTGATAGAAACAACTGTTGTTGAGTTCTTTTTTATTAAGAGTTACGCTTAGTGATCACCACAAACACTGACACAAATTAATGCACTGCCTTTTGGCTCTATTGCAACAGTCTTATTAGATATCTCCTAGTTTTGTGTTTTAAGCCAGTGAAAACCAGGGACTTGTTGCCATGATTTCTCTTACAGTGCTATTGTGTGGAAATGAATCAGTTGTTATGGAATAATTTTTATAGTCTTTTTCACACCAGATTTTTTTATTTGTGGCTTGGTGATACTGATGTTGCCATGAATTGATATTGTAACCAATAAAAATGCTTTAACCATACATTTTTGCATTGAGGACAATTTTGTTGGATTGCCAAAAAAAGTGCTTCTTTTAAAGGTTAACAAATTACTTTGTGGCACAATCTGTTGCCTAATATTTTCATCTTCAGTTTCTTTTGTCTCCATTAGAATGCAAGAAAAGACAAAGAAATAGCATATCATTTTTACAGATTCTGGCAAATCAGTATATTTCAATTCACATTAATCCAAGAACGGAACAAATGTTTCATTTTTACAAAACCGAAGTTGTTCAAATGGATTTGAAAATAGTAGAAATGGCCAAGGTACTTATAAAAGGATTATAAAATGTTTCTAGTTAACCACTTGTGTATTTCCTCAGACATGTAGTTTTGATTCTGTAAGAATGCTGCATATAAAACAGAACAAATGCATTTTCTTTAAGTCAGACAGACTACCTCTGAATTTAAGTAGATCCTTCACCAAAATCTTTTCCTTCTATTTTACAAGGAGGTACCAGTGCCAAGGCGCACTGTGAACAAATTTAGCTCAATGAAAATCGCATCTAAAGGTCTAGATTGCACACTTTCTCCATGAGTTATTGGAAGTTGTAAGAGCAGTAGTGTCAATGTACAGGCCACAGTGCCCAAACAACAATCGCATACCAAAGTTATGTCTCGATCTTTGCAACTGTACTCACACAATTTACACTGAGTTTGTATTACAGGCAGTTGAACTAATGGGGAAGTTTTTCATTGCAAAGTGCTTCTGTACTGTGGACAAAGCCTGGACACACTTCCACAAATCTCTTGGGGAAACATCTGTTGGGAGGCGGGGAAACACCGGGAGAATCACCACTGTCAAGAGTGGACTGGACCATGTTGTGGGGCAGGAATTTCAGGGTTTAGGTGTCCAGGCATGGAGGGTCAATGCCAGATGTGATGATGAGGCTTCAGTGAAGCCAGGCCAGACAGAGGTAGACACAATCCATCAATGATGGGGATTCAAATACTGGTCTGTAAACACCTGCAACTGCTTCTCTAGGTCTGTGGCTTTGTGCCTGAAAACAAGGAGAAAGAGATGTTGGGCTAGACCACTTCTGTTGGTACAATACTATCCAAAACTTTATAAGGCTCAATGGCTACCAGAGTAGATTATTTGACATCAACTGACAACAAATAAAAAAAGGACTTGAGGGCATCTCCCTCACTTTAAGGAACTATTATCAGAGTTGCTATCCAGTTATGCCCAAATCACACCGAATCCGCTAGTTGCGTTGCATATGCTTAGTTTTGATGCAAAGCCCTTTGCCTTATTTACGCATTGTCTAGTGTTTCACAGCGCATGTAAAAATGGAGGAGAAACTTATAAGAGCGGTCGCCGGGTATCCTGCCATTTTTGATATAACAGCAGATGTCTACAGAGACATCAATCAAAAACAATATGCTTGGAATAGGGAATTCGAAAGACATTGAATTAGCAGGTCAGTAACTATAAGTGTTGGCTATACCAAATTTG
>JACXGM010018098.1:0-19285 GCA_016801145.1 Umbra pygmaea | reverse complement strand
GTGAAAGCTGCCTGTTGGGCACTCAAACTTCGACGAAGTGTGGTTATTTTATCCCTGCGTACCTGCCCTTGCAACTCACTTAGCCTAGCATGTTTAGTACTGTAATGACGTTCCAGGTTGGCCTTTTTCAGTACAGCGAGCGACTCTCCACACACAAGGCAAACTGGCTTGCTCCTCACTTCAACGAAGAAGTAATCTTCGGTCCATTTGTCTTGGAAAACACGACATTCATTATCTACCTTTCTCTTCTTTACGGATGCCATGCTAGCCTTCAGCGCAGAGTTTAGATTTAGAAGTCTGTGATTGTGACACTGTGTGATGTGTTTTCACTCTAAACTTTACAGTCACGTCAGGGCAGTGTAAACCGTGACCCTCAACATTTGAAACAAAAAGGAAATTGAAGTATTTTTCTCCATCATTTCAGACAAAGTAATGGCCTATGCTTTTAATTTGTAAAATTTGTTTTTTAGGATAATTTGAAAATGTATTTTTTTTTTCGCCAAGTGACCTTTGCCTCCACGGGCCGGATCAAAGTATTTGGCGGGCCGGACGCGGCCCCCGGGCCGGACGTTCCCCACCCCTGGCTTAAATACTGTAAATGCCTATTGTGATAAAACCATATTTGTTGTGTTTTGTTTCTGTATGAAATGTTTTCTAACTTTGGATCTCTTCCTTCTTGGCTCAGAGGAGTAAGAGCTTTCAGAAGTGTTGCTATCTATCATGATCTGGCGTAGTGGCAGGTGAACACAGCACAAAGGGATTCCCTTTAACGTTTTGCAAAGGCTATATTTTTAAGGATAATAACGAAAGAATAAGTAGGGGAAACCAAACATAACAAGAGGGCCTATACTGGGAATAAACTACAAAAACAATATGAACGCAGGGCAGAACACAAAGCACGTATACACAAACTGATAGAGACTAAAGAAAGGTATAAGTACCTAAGGCACTCAAATACTGTCTAGCAGATAAACACAATACTCCTTCTTAGCAGGTACTTACAAGACAAAGCTCAAGCAGGCAGAACAGTACATGTTGACATATCCATACCAAAATAGTTGTAATGACCTAGCAGTGACTACAAAGGAACTAGAACCTTATATACATGACCAGGGGGAAAAAAACTACACACAGCTGGCTTGGATGAACTGATTACATGGGATACACAAAGGCGGGGCTGGACTGACATGATAAGCTAAGACCACAAGAGGGAGACAAGAACTAATAGCTGCAGGGCCATACAGACATAAACAGAAGGAATACCTGACCTAAACCAAGGAAACATAAATTAACAACACAAGAGTCCAGGTATTGGTCCAGACCATAGTCTGGGGGCAGGAAAGGGGATCGTTACACTATCAATCTTATATGGTTTGTAATTTTATAGCAAACCCTCTTCTGGGGAGCGACTTAGAGTAAGTATAGGTATGTTCCCAGGAGCAATTTAGTTTAAAGTGCCTTGCTCAGTTTAAGTGGAAACAGGCAAGCCAGTTCTAGAAATAATGAGTCACAGCACAATCTTACATATGGTTTTGCCCTACTTGATAGTACAATACCCACTGTTATAGCTAGTATTAGTTAATAAACTGTACACTCCAAAATTACTGGCACTCCTCACTGGCAATGCACACACAATACTGTATAAACATAAACAATTATTAATTATAGAGATAAACTCACAATACCAAAATGTGAGAAATACTGTACTTCTTTAATGTTGCAAAGGACCAATCAAAATCATACAATTATTTTTTTTAAAAAAAATCACCAAAATCAAGGTTTCATAATTATTGAAACTCCTTATTCAGTGCTTAGTACAACCACATCTGGCAAGGATAACATTATGGATTCTCTTCTTGTAATGTTTGATAAGGTTAAGGAACACATTTGGAGGGGTTTTGGACCATTCCTCTATGCAGATCTTTTCAAGATCATTCACATTCTTGGGTTTGCACTTATTAACGGCCCTCTTTAACTCAGCCCACAGGTTTTCAATGGGATTGCTGGATTGAGGTCCGGCGATTGACATTCTTCCAGTCATAATTTAAATGATGTTTGGCGAACTCCAAGCACTTGCATCTATGTCTTGGGGTCAGAAAGTGTTTTTTTCTGGCAATCCTTCTAAAGAGGCTGTGGTTGTGGAGGTGGTGTCTGATGGTGCTTTTTGAATCCTGGTGACCCCAAGATAACACCAAGGCAATTCTGTCACAGGGATTCTTGGAGGGCAAAAAATGCATATGCATCCTCTACCTGTGAGGTTTTCAAATGTTATATATCATTTTAAATGTTTTATAGTTGCCCTGACAGTGCTCAGAGGTATTTTCAATAATTTGTGGATCTTCTTGCAACCATTACCAGATTTACAACCATCTGTCTCTTTTGAACTACGAGTTATTTTGTTTTATTTATGGTGTTGGATGACAAAGGGATATTGCATGCATGTTATCTCATTTTAATACCCTATTTGCACAGAAAATTATGTAATGTCTAGAGTTCCTTATGACTTAGATTAACTTAAATAAGTGGAATTTCATTTCTGGTTTATTTTTGGAAGATGTTATTTACAATAACCTTTAAAGGTGCCATTGATTGTGATACCTTGATTTGGAGGACATTTTGAGGTATCTTGAGTTTTTCTATGTAATTTTATTGCTTATATTTTTTACAGTATTGTTTGTGCATTGCCAGTTGGGGGTGCCAGTAATTTTGGAGCCCACTGTTAATGAGTGTTGTTGAATGATTATTATCTATCCTGCCTAAATGCTAATGTTTACTCCACTGTAATTATAACAAGTTTTAAACACATAGCTACATGAGTTCATGTTTTTGTAAAAAAGGAACGTCAAGAAAAATAGTTTGTTCATGCAAAAAATGACATGAGTTCATGTCTTGTGTCAACATGAACCAATAAAAAAGTACAGAATATTTGTTCATGCATTTTCAAATCATTAACAAAATAAGAGTAATCATTATTAATGGTTTATGTATTTGGTCATCATTAGTTAATGTTAAATACTGTATTCGTTAGTACTAATTTGAGTACCCTTATTGGAAAGTGTAACTAGGTGGGTAACTAAGATTACAGTGTTCATGTGTGAGAAGGTTTATTTTATTAGTTTTATTTTTGGTAAAATTTTCCCCCCTTTTCCTCCCTTCCCAATTCCCTCTAAAGTGCACAGTTTACTACAGATTCCCGACCTGGCGCGCGCCAAAGTGACATCATGGGAGCGCCGTAACTATTTATAGATGTGCTTGGTGCTTGCGACACTAGTTGCAGTCTTCTCCTGAACAGAGGTGTCGCAGCTGAGGAGAGAGTACCGAATTTGATTTTTTCACGGACTAGAAAAAGAAGAAAAAAATAAACGATGGCAGAACTGGCAGCAGCATTGACGTTAATGTCAACAGTGGCTAAGATTATCTTAACTATGTTTGTTATGAACCATTTACAGTTTTATTATGAACCATTAACTATGTTATTATGAACAGTGTTGGGTATAATGCGTTACTAAGTAACTTTTTTTGGTATTATTTTTAATAAGTATTTGTTTTTTGAAAAAAGTAACTTACGCGTTACTTTCAAAATTCAAGTAATTAGTTACTAGTTACATTTATAACGAGAAAATTTGTTACATTTACGTTATATTTTACGTTATATTATCACCTTTTCTGTTTTAGAACTCAATTGAATAATTTATTATCCGTGGTCGTTTTGTTTTAATCTGTATTTCATTAGTGCGCCTCCACGTCAATCAAAAAGAGGAGAGATCTTGCACTTAAAATTGTAATGCGCAGAGTTATGCAGATCGGAGGTTAGCAAAATGGAAGAATTCATAGCCTACATTTTAACAGCTGGAAATATTCATATTACTTCAAAACTATCAAAAAGCAGGGAGGATAAATAAATGTGTCCAGTGAGCTTTGCGTCACGTGCAAGCACCTGTCGAGTGGGAATATAATGGAAAGCTTGTAATTGTTCGTCTCACTCAAATGTTTGTGACCAAAATTGATTTTTTCTACTATGGGGTCTACAACGAGTGGGGGTATGTTATTTTCAAGTTATATTTTCCCCTGTTATTCCTATAAACATGCGTTGAAAACATGCATAATGTTACAGAAAATGTCCAATGTGTTTTAACAGGCGATGAGAACGCACTACATGGAAGTTTTCAACATACAGTAGGCTACATAAGGTGCGCAAGGATTCAAGTGACATGCAGTCGGAAAGTGTGTATTTGTGCCAGTAAACACACATTCAGAATGCTTATAATTCTGCCACCCAAAAGATCTAACTGTACTAACTGTACCCTTTAGACCAGAGGTGGGCAAACTACGGCCCGCGGGCCAGATGCGCCCCGCCGGGTCCTTTGATCTGGCCCGCGAGGCGTTTTTACCCTCCACAGTCTCCCGCGATTGTATCGCGATTATCTCACAAACCGTATAGCAACTAAAGTTTGGTGACATTTGAAAGATGAAGATCAGCCGAAAAGAATGAGTGTTGGCTCATCCATGTGAGTTTATCAGAGCCGGAGCTATTGTGCCTCGAAATCGGTCATGTTTTTTTGACTTGCCTTTTTTACTAAACACATTACAGACAGCAAGTAGGACGTGAAAATGACAAAATAGCAACGCTGCAATGATGTAGGACATTGTGCACAATACCATCATGGTACCAATATGGTTGGAAAGAGGGGGTTCCGCTGATAAAATAATGCCAATGTAAATAATGAGGAGTGGTTAGTCCATGTGGATTAAAGACAGCCGGAGATATCGCATCACAAAGTTGCATACTTTTCACTGACTATATTTTGGTAAACTAAAAACATTACAGTCAAACAAGGAAATGGTGTAGCAAAACATTTATTTTCTGTAGGAAACACACGTAACTGTGTAGGGGGCGGGGTTAATTTAATGAAATAACTTTTCCTATTTTCATACATCGCTATAAAATGCGGCCCTTCACTTGGTTTCAAAAGCTCAATGTGGCCCTCAAGCAAAAATAATTGCCCACTTCTGCTTTAGACTCAATATTTCTGGTTCAGGACTGCTCAATGTATTCACCATGTGACTCCATTAATTTCAGAAGCATTACTATGAGTAAAATTCCATTGCATATTGTATGAAACTCAAAATCATTTTTTATTTGTATTTCTTTACTCAGTTAAAATTTGATATATACTGACACATTGAGATGAAATTGGTTTTACATGCAAACACTAACACATTCATCAGAAATAGACTGATTATAAGTTGTTACCACAAGTCTGCACTCGACATGATCAGGCAATCACTATCTAGGGGCGGCAAGGTGGCCTAATTGTTTAGGGCTAGGGATGCTCATTTCGGGTAATTTTCCTGACCGACAACCAGAACTCGTTAACCGATTATTAACCGTTAACTGATAAGATGATAAGACTCAATTGGCTTTAAATAAAAAATTTAATTGACGAGTGTCTGTAACCCGTTAAATATACAAAAAAAAAAATTTGCAGATTTGTTTTAATGTCTAAACAGCATACAGAACAGATCAACAACAGCTGCCGGGTGCACCAGCTTTGCGTATCAATTCACTCGGGTGCAAAGTCCACACTAAACGATACGATGAGACTAGATGGTTTCATACTAAAGCGGTGTCGATGTTTGGTTTCACCAAACAACACTGGTTCCCGTTCAGAGATGGGAAGTAACGAAGTACAAATACTTTGTTACTGTACTTAAGTAGATTTTTCAGATATTTTTACTTTACTTTACTATGTATTTTTGTGCCAACTTTTTACTTTTATTCCTTACATTTTTAACACGAATATCGATACTTTCTACTCCTTACATTTTACAAAATTGTCTTGTTACTTTAGTTTCAAATAATTTTCAGTGAAGTTACCGTTAATATTTCTCGTCATCAATACCGAATTCAATCTAATTGGATGGAAATATATGTTGCATTTGACGCACCACTACCAGACAACTCGACAGATTCGGTGGCAGTCATTCACGGTTTGCGGCTTGATCGCGGTAACGTAGCATAATTTTATGTAAGGTGACATGATTGAAAATGAAGAAAACGGAGATCCCAGAGATTCGAAAAGCAGCAAGGCATTCCCAATCATCCTTGGCCTTATCTGAGGGAGATGTTTGACATAGCAGTCACGAAGAATGTCTCCTGGCGAATGTGCTGCAAATTTGAGGTATACATTTGAACACTTTGCGGTCTCTCTCTTCCTGCCCATCCCAGACACAAACACACACACGCTTTTTCACTCACTCACTGTCCTACACGCAATAACACTCGACACGTTTAACATCACAAAAGGTGTGTACCGGTATATTTTTCCTATACAAAAATTACATTATGACACGTTACACTATACAGAAGGTCTGTTTAAACTAGTTGCTCCCAAGTTCTTTAAGGGATTCAGGACAAATCCATGCACATGTACAGATTTGAGGGCATACATCACTTGCCATTTTTCTTTTGCTGGATGTATATTTGCAATTTAATATTTTTTTTTTTATGCAATGCACACTGAATTTGTAATTTCTCCAACTTTTATAGTACTTCAATTGTAAAAATTGTGATCCTGGCATTGCATTTATTATTATTAACACTCCATGTTCAAACATTTACTTGATGTAATTTCTAATACACTGCTGCCATCCCTTAGTTGTTACTCTAAAAGTATGGGGAACTTGAACACACACATTTGAGCACAGAAATATGACTGCAAAAACAAAATTTGGGACCTCCTCAGGACTGGGCCTGGGACAACAATCCCAGTTGTCCCAACCTGTCAGCGTCCCTGCACACACACACACACATGTGGATTCCTTCAAATAGTAAGGGGAAGAATAAAAAAGATAAACTTTATCTGTGAATTCTCACAGAATCACATTTTAATTAATAACTTGCTACTCAGTCAGAATCTTATTAACCTGGAGTCCCAGTCTCTGTCACAATAATCATAAATGTGATGTTTTAGGCCTATTGGCAGACATCTAGTTAAAATGTAGGCAAAGAGCCTTTTTTACATGTCCATGGAAGTTTCTCAGCTTGCACTCTAGTAACATTTGTGTGGTCCAGGTAGCTTTGAATAAAAAATGGTTGTCATTCGCAAGGCTACTTTTACTTTTATACTTTAAGTAAATTGCCAAGCCTGTACTTTTTTACTTTTACTTGAGTAATGAAGTTAAATCAGTACTTCTACTTTTACCAGAGTATTTTTTAACACAAGTATTTGTACTTCTACTTGAGTATGGGAAGTGAGTACTTTTGCCATCTCTGCTGGCATTAAGTCCACACCAACCAAAATTTGTCGTAGACGTTTTCACTTTCTGTTTTTCAATCAAAGGAAAGTAGCCTTTACGGTCCTCTCCGAAAATAAAGTGTGTGTTGTCAATCACTGTGTGTGTTGTTTTTAAGGTAACATTATTTTGTCAGCTATAATGCATCAGGAGCAAGATTAATTTATAGCCGATAAAATAATATATGCTTCCCAATAAGATAGCGTTATACGTTTCTGTACATTAAAAAATGAAAGCGCAAGTTAATATCACAGTCATCATAAATGTCCAAGGGTTGTCATTTTAAATGAAGAACGCGTTGCAGACGCAAAACAGGCAGCCGGTATATTTCGCTCCTCATTACCTATATCTCCCCACCTTTTAAAACTAAGCGCCAGGCTCTGGTTGCGTGTGTCATCGCGCCACGTGATTTAACTAATATAGGCTATAATTACGTAAAAAAAACTTCTTAACCGTTAAACTGATAGTTTTAATTGGTCAAATGTTCTACTTTCTGTTAACGGTTAAACGGTCAATATGAGCATCCCTATTTAGGGCCCATGATTAATTTTTGAAGAAGCCCCCAGAAGAATGGTTCAACCCCCCCCACCCCCCCCCCACACACACACAGTAATTCTTTCTTGAACAACTTACCTCTAAAATTTATTCAAATCGTTTAAATATTTGGGAAGGTTAATAAATTGTTACTTTTTTGTCCAATGAGTATTGTATGATAAAAAAACTAGACACACCAAAAAGCAGTGTGTACTTTAAGATAAAGTAACTTAAAGTAGTTTAAATAGTTACTTTCAATAAATAGTAACGTAGTAACGTAACGTAGTTACTTTCAATAAAAAGTTACTAGTAACTAGTAAAGATACAAGTAACTAGTAACTAGTTACTTTTTAAAGTAACGTTCCCCAAAACTGATTATGAATCGTTTACTGTGCCCTCGAACTCGTCCATGCTTCCTGTTTCCGTTTTGTCGCGTGCCACTTGGCTCGCGCGCTCGAAATCCCCGCCCGGTCGGGAACGTTAAGTATACTGCAGGCATAATCCTGCCTTGTCAGCAGCTTCTCAATTCCTTGGACAGATCTGTAAAATGACAATTCATCTGACCACATGTAGCCCGAGCCGCGGATTGTTTTTCGCACTGCTCACCCAACACGGAAGCCTTTTTTCAGACCATGTACGGGATGATTACATTCACCAACTATAGTTCTGCTGAATTTACAAGCGCCCGATCTGAACACAAGGAGTGGCTAGCAGGATAGATTATTTATCAAACCAAAATCCTGGGCAGAGCTATGCCAATTTGCGCTGCCTTGTGCAGGAGGCCTGGGGAAAGTCAGAGAACAGGCTTGAACCCATGACCATCATGACGTAGACTATCCTGCAATGCAGCAACTTACTCCACTATGCCACGCGGACCCCGTACTTTAACATTCACTAATGTATGGTACTATCAATAAACAGAGGAATATAATATTTAGATGTTAAATACTGTTAAGAATGCAATTAAATTCGGTCAAATGTTAGCCTACTGGCTGCACTTGTCAGCGGCTGAGGGCTACTAACTAATATCCTTTGTAGACAGCCATCTAGGTGTAATGAGCCCTAGGAACTCAAAGTTTTCTAAAGGCTTCAATATTATAGCAAGGTTTTTTAATTTGGGAGAGGAGGAATGGAGCGAGTCACTCAAGGACGCAGAGGCTGGGAATTATTACAATTAAAATAGAAGTTTATTAAAACACTACGGTACATGTTAAAAAATGTAGTACAAAAATCAAATTAAATCCCTGACGGCTGGTCCTCTGAATGGTCATCTTCCGCACTAGTCCAGGATCCACCATCGATGTCTGCTGTCTTGTCTTCCTCTCTGTTCTGCAGTGGTCAGTCTGTCTAGGCACACAAAAACAATAAAACCGAACTAGAATGATAATGCTAAAACTGCTAAAAGGGCTTAACATCTAAATACTAAAAAGGGGGCAGAGAAGCTAAAAGGCTGAAAATAAGCTAAGACAAGCGAGAGGTAGGACCAAGCTTTGGTGAGTGGAAAGAGAGTACGGCCCTGGTCGTCAGACCCAGCAGCGCTCCCCGTAACCATACAGCCAACACCTGTCCCACTTGGGTACGCTCTCCCCCCCACACACAGAGGTATCAGCAGGTACTCACAGTCTGCCCAGGCAATAGTCAGGCCCCGGCCTATATGCCCAGTGTGTGGAGGGATTTGCCTGCATGCTTCAATGTAGCCGTGTCCACAGGTCACATGCCGCTGGACCCACTACTCGTCTGCTTCTCCTCCATTCATCTGCTCCAGCTGATCTGCTCTGTCACTCTCGGCTCAGCTCACCCACTTTGTGTCTCAGCTCGCTCGCTTGTGTCTCAGTTTCTGCCTCTGTGTCTGCTGTTGCTTCCTGCTTCCGTTTCCCTTAACTGTGGACACACGTAGATCGCCCGCCTCCTCTCCAACTGGTACCAGCTCATCTACAAGTCCTTGCTAGACAAATCACCACTTCACCTGAGCTCACTTGTAACTGTTGCATTACCTTTCTGAAGCCTGCGCTCCAACAGGTAGATTTTCACTGCATCCTAAAGTCAACACTTAATTTGGTCATCTTTCAGTTCTCTGCAGCCAATGACTTGAATGAACTGCAAAATAATCTAACAATGGACACTCCCATCATTATAATATACAGGATACATATAACCTAATACAGTGAACTTCTATTTCTGCACCACAATTATTTATAATGTACATAAACTCACTGAGCTCAACACTCAAAGAGCAGCTATCAACTTTGACCCCTGCCAACACTGACCTCCCGAAGTGCAACCAATGGCATTCCAGTTAGTTGTCGTATACATGAAAATAGAAAAAGAGAAAGAAAATGTTATGTTTGTCAGAGTAGCCAGAATTACCATTTCACACAAAGCTGTGTGATTATATGGGAAAGAATAAATAAATTCTAAATAATTTCACCTAGAAAAGCAACAAGCCTGCTAGCTAGCTCCAGTGCTACAGCTGTATCAGTACAACAACTACTAGCCTGCTAGCTAGCTCCAGTGCTATAGCTGTGTCAGTACAACAACTGCTAGCTAGCTACAGCTGTGTCAGAATGCACCCTACCTAATGGAGAACAAGGCGTTGAACGCTGGTCATGGACAAGGCCCTTTCCTGCTGGTCTCTCTGCGGCCGGGAATTTCGAACTTTTAACAATCGTTGAGTGTTTGTGTTTTCCTGTGATCTAACGTTTTTCTAAAAGATGTAGGCAATTGCCTTTGTCAGTAAATCTTAAATAAAGAAATGTTAAATTGGGAAATGTTAAAGGTGTAAATATGTAACAAATCAATTGGTTATTAATGTCACACATAATCAACTTGCAGCATCTTATGATACAAAAAATATATTTCTTTAGAAAGTTACATTTTACTATCTTGCAATTAAGAACAATAAAAACTGAAGTTGTAAGAAAGACAAGGACAAAGCAGAATTGTATTAAACACAGTTCATTTACTTCCAATTAGCAAAATCAATAAAAATACATTTTCAATGTAGAGAAGTGTTAGTATTTGCGGGCGTATAGAAGGATTAGAAGTATAGGCAAAGGAATGGATAAAAGTGTTATAAAAATAGTGGCATGTATTAATTAACAGAGAATGGGAGTGGCTTTGTATATGGATGATATAGTAGTGTGGAAGAGGGGAAGTAACGAGGTATTTTACAAAAATGCAGGAGGCTGTGGAGGTGGAGGAACATTGGCCTTTCACATGGGGCTCAGGCTGTCAGTAGCTAAATCCTGCTTCATGGTCTATTCCAGGAGATGGGTTACAGATGTTTGGCTTCAAATATATGGAAGGACATAGAGTGGCGGATTTTAAACATTAAGGGATGTGGTTTGATGAGAGGCTGACATGGAGGGTGCATGTGGGGAGAGCAAAGTTTAGGAAAATGTTGAAACTCATGAGGTTGGTGGCAAGGTGTGACTGGGGGCAGATAAACTAACATGGTTGTATATGTACCAAGTGTTGCTTAGGTGGTCGTGGATTATAAGTGTTTTGTGTCTGGCTTTGTCTCCATGTTTATGGCTGAGATGAAGGCTATAATTGTGGGGCAAAGATGGATGGAGGAGGTGAAGCCGCTCACAGCTGTGATTTTCTCTGACTGCTGCAGTGCTGAGCAGTAAACAGGCAGGCAGGTCAGAGTGATCTGTTGTTTGAGGTGATGGTGTTGTCGGCACTGGAGAGGATTGGTGGAGTGGGGGTGTGCTTCTGCTGGGTCCAGGCCCACGTGGGGATGGAGGGCAATGGACGGGCAGATGTGGTGGCCAAGAATGGAGGGGGAAAGTGGGGGTGGACGTGTGAATCCTGCTGTAATGACGGGAAGTCAAGATGGTGATACAGGTAGCAGGGCTTGAGAGATGGCAAAGGCAGTGAGATACCTGTGAGAAGGAGCAGCAATTTCTTTGGCTTTCACCAGACAGTAAGGGCATGGCTGGAGAGTGTGGGGTATCAGAGAGAGGAAGTGGTGTGGAGAAGGTTGAGATATGGGGCTGAAATATGCAAGATGGCGCCACAGATGGCAGCCTCGGTACTTCGCTCTCTAGTACTTTGTTTGTTTTTGTTGTTGCTTTATTACGTTTTCTGCAATCTTTCACCGGTAGAGGAACTCTTAAACATCAGGCAAACTTCTGTACTTTTTCTACGGTTTTTACAAACCCAGCAAGTTTATGCACACGTGGCAAACGAGCAGGAGCGCTGGTGAAATTAAGGAAGCAGCGTCTACGCACCTCGCTTCCAGCCATTCACCTGGCAAATGTCCGGTCCCTGGCGAACAAGATGGATGAGCTGCTGCTTCTCAACTCAGACTTTTACAGTTCCACTGCCCTGTGTTTCACTGAAACTTGGCTCTGTGAACGCATCCCAGACAGTGCACTCCAGCTGCCTTCAACAGCTAGCCGACCAGATAACAGACAGAGAAAAAAAACAGACTCACTCGCCATTATTGTTGGGGATTCTAACAGCGCCAAACTCAACCAGGAACTCCCTATAATCAGACAGCATATCAACATTCCCACCAGGGACAAAAACACACTGGACCACTGTTACACAGTTTTAAAGGATGCCTATTGCGCCGTTTCCAGGGCAGCTCTAGGACTCTCCGACACTGCCTGCTTCATCTCATCCCAACCTACAGGCAAATACTAAAAACTTCTAAACCTGTGGTAAAGACTGTAAAGAAATGGACATGGGAATCAAAGCTGGAGTTGCAGGCTTGCTTTGACTGTACCAACTGGAGCATTTTGAAGCTGCAGCCACAGATCTGAATGACCTCTTACATCAGTTTTTGCGAGGACATCTGTGTGCAAAACAAGACCATTTGCTCATACAACAACAGCAAACCCTGGTTCACTCCTAGTAAAAAGCTGCATCAAGACAAAGAGGATGCCTACAGTAGTGGAGACCGGGAACTATATAAGCAGGCCAGGAACAAGCTGAAAAGGAGATCAGGGTAGCCAAAAGAAGCTACTGTGACAAAATAAAAAATAGCCTCTCAGCCAATGACACTTCATCAGTTTGGAAAGGCCTGAAACAGATCACAGACTACAAGAGACCATCCCCCCACCCTACAGGAAATCCCATACTAGCTGATGATCTGAAAAACTTTTACTGCAGGTTTGATAAGCACCCATTATCACACCTCTCACACACAAAAGGTTTTCCCTCAACACCCAACCCCTCCCATCACCCACGCTAACAATCCACGAGGAGGGGTGCCAGTTCATTCAGAAGCAGAAGATCAAGAAGGCTCCAGGACCTGAGATGTGTGTGAGTCTGTGCTGAACAGCTGGCACCAATCTTCACACAGAACTTTAACAGGTCTCTGGAGCTGTGTGAAGTGCCCCCCTGCTTCAAACGCTCCACCATCATCCCAGTCCCAAAAAAACCCTCCATCACAGAATTAAATGACTACAGGCCTGTCGCCCCGACATTTGTGGTCATGAAATCCTTTGAAAGAATGGTGTTGAGCCACCTGAAGGACATTACAGGTCCCCTGCTGGACCCCCTGCAGTTTGCCTACAGGGCAAAAAGGTCGGTGGAGGATGGTGTCAATATGGGACTGCAATACATCCTGCACCATCTCGACTCCCCAGAGACGTACGCCAGGATCCTGTTTGTAGACTTCAGCTCAGCGTTCAACACCCTCATCCCTGAAAACTTACATCAGAAGCTCACCCAGTTCTCAGTGCCTGCCACCACCTGTCAGTGGATCATCAGTTTCCTGATTAATAGGCAGCAGCATGTCAGACGGAGGAGCATCTCATCTAAAACCCGGTCCATTAGCACTGGCGCCCCACAGGGGTGTGTCCTCTCCCCGCTACTCTTCTCCCTCTACACTAATGACTCATCTAAAACCCGGTCCATCAGCCCTGGCGCCCCACAGGGGTGTGTCCTCTCCCCGCTGCTCTTCTCCCTCTACACTAATGACTGCACCTCAAAGAACCCGTCTGTAAATCTCCTGAAGTTTGCAGACGACACCACTGTCATTGGTTTGATCCAGGATGGTGATGAGTCTGCTTACAGACAGAGGTGGAACAGCTGGCCCAAGGGTGCAGTCAGAACCACCTGGAATTAAACCCCAAGAAGACTGTGGAGATGACAGTGGACTTTAGGAAAAGCCCCCCCCTCACCATCCAGAACGACACAGTGTCCACTGTGAATTCCTTTAGGTTCCTGGAAACAACAATTTCAAAGGACCTAAAGTGGTCTCCCCACATTGACTCTGTCCAAAAAAAGGCACAGCAGAGGTTATACTTCCTGCAACAGCTAAGAAATTTAAATCTGCCTAAGGAGCTGCTGACCATTTTCTACTCAGCCATCATTCAGTCTGTCATCTGCACCTCCATCACTGTCTGGTTTGGGTCAGCCACCAAACGGGACAGGGCCAGATTGCAACGGACAATTAGGGGTGCAGGGTGGATCATTGGAGCTGACCTTCCCTCCATCCAGGGTCAGGAAAAGGGCAGCAAAAATCTCTTGCAGACCCTTCACATCCTGGTCACAAGCTGTTCAATCTCCTCCCCTCTTGTAGGTGATACAAGGCACTGTTCACCAAAACCACCTGACACAAAGACAGCTTCTGTCCCCAAGAGGTCACTCTATTGAACACTCAGGAATAGCCCCCACCTTTACACTGAACAATAGTCAATGATCACTGTTCTGCCCATATACTTCATGTATATTTCAAGCCTGTTATTATTAAAACAATACTGTTATTAATATATCCCATTGCACTGAACCATTGCACAATATATATATTTATATTAATCTTATACCCACAGGGTGAGCATCCGGTTTGGCAAATTGAGGCAAATGAGGAAGTGCCTTAAACCTGCCTTCTATCTGAATTCCAGCTGGGGGTGATACGTCTGGTTGCAAAAGAGCTCGGTTTCTGTAATAGTCTATGAGAATGAGAGGTATACTATAGTTGATTTACTGAGGTAATAATCATTTTCATAATGAGTATATGGTCTCAATCGCTAGATTTAAGACTTCTGCAATTTATCATGATGCTATTTTTTTAATTATGGTCTCGTTGTTTTTAAAATCAGCGATAAAGAAAAGGGGCATTTAGGGCGTGGCCATGGCGTTCGGTTGTATGACAAGGCACTCAAATGAGTTGGCAGTTTACTTTTTCCAGTAAGTAACGTTACATTTTTTTTACTTTTTTTTAATACTGTTTTTCATTAGCATCCCAATTAATATCAATTAGCTACCTTGATTCCTCCTCCCTCTCGGCTAAAATCGTCACATCCGCAACCAAGATGTCTGCACCCGTAACGGCAAATTCAATGACCCAATTTAGATCTTAACAAACCAATGGGTGATGTCACACATGGTTATATCCAGTAATTATACAATCTATGCTTATACCTCAGATTACATGGATATTGCACTATTCCTTCCCTCTCTTTAATTGTTATTGTATATTTGTTATATTGTAAATTATATTTTATAGTTATACTGTATACTTACAGTAACAATATTCTTTTACATTTCTTATTTTATATGTTGAGTTTTGTATTTGGAGAGCATAGATTACAGGAGTCAAATTTATTGTTTGCTTACGCAAACTTGCCAATAAACCTCTGATTCTGAATGCTACGTTGAAGGCAATGGGGAAGCATGATACAAGCATGTGTGAGTCTGTCTTTTACTGGGATCTTTTGACTAAACATAGTCTTGTTATTTTGTCAGTATTTCATTATATTAAATCTTAATCTTTGTAAGTGTTTTAGTATACTAAATCTTTATTTCGTGTTAGGATTTTTGTATATTACATCTTTATTTTTGATAGGGTTTTAGTATATAAAAGAAATTCACCTTTGCCATTGTTTATGTTTCACTCCTTACTGTAACGATCCCTTTAAGGGGATTGTACATGTGTGTGTTTTGTGTTGCTCCCCTTTATAATATTTCATTTGAGTTTCTACCCTGTGTGTATTGTTTTCCTCTTGTGTTCCCGCTATTCCAGTCAGCTGATCATATCACATGTTCTTTTCATTTACCTATAGATTGTCAGGATTCCCAATCAATACACAGATATTTTCAATTAGACCTTATTATGCCTTGTATTTAGTTTGTGTGATTTAGTCTATTCCCTGTCAGTTATTGTTCCCTGTCTCCTGTCCATGTATGTATGATGCTATTCGTTGGTTTAGTCCCTCATGACAGTATTATTTTGGTTAAGTGGTTATTGGTATATTAAACCATTTGTTTATTTACAATCTTCACATTTGTCTCACTTATTTGCACACTATGGACAGCACTTATCCTCGCTACCAAAGGGATTGTGACAATTACGCACCCACGTTGTTACAGAATTTGAAAACAGGTTTTAATATTGGCAAAAAGGGTATTGTGATTATATCTCCCATCTCTAATCTGAACCCAATTATGACAATGCTGTGAAAATTCTAAAACAGTTTTAGCTGTAAAGATTTGGTTGTTAATGCTAAAATGAGTAAGTTGTTGAATATGACACCTGTTAGAAATTCAAGTGGCAAGCTGACTACGGCAACTATTTGATGATTGTAAGATACAGAAAGTTTGATGTCCACAGGAGTTTGTTCAGATACGTATGGAAGCCTTTTATCCCCTATTCTCTTAAAACTGATTCCAGAAGAACTAACACTGGAGTTCAATAGAAACTGGAAAAGATGGGAACATGCTCACGCCTGCAGTTTAAACCATAAAAATCAAGGAGCCTCAGTATCTTGAAGGGGAAGCTAAAAGGAAACATCTTCAACATCCAAGGCTCTGAGATCCCAACAATCCAAGATCAAAGGATCAGATGCCTTGGAAAGCAGTATGACAGCTTCCTAAAGGACAGTGGCAATCTCACTGATACCAAGGCGCACTGAACACCTAGGTCAAGGCAATCGAGCACAGCCAACTGCTCGGGAGGTTTGAAGTCTGGTGCTTTCAGTATGGCATCATACCCGGCTGCAATGGCCCTTCCTACTTTACAACTTTCCCATGTCCCAGGTGGAAGGAATGGAAAGACTGTGGAGCAAGTTCTTGCAGAAATGGTTGGGAGTTCCCTTACCAGTATCATTGGTGGTTGAGGAGTTTAAATCCAGCAAGGGCAATCAGTACACTCCGCTTGTCTAATGATGGGAAACTAAGACATGCAAGTAAGACCATCAAATGTGGCAGAAAGTGGAAGCAAGCCGTGATGAATGCAGAATCCTACGGGCGACAACAAGAAGTTGTGGGTGTGGTATGCCAGGGACGCTTGGGCCTTGGCCACTACATTGAAAAGAGATAGAGCAGGGCTGATGCCAGAGCCAGAAGAGGCCTTGTGGTGCAAAGAGTATGTGAGGCAGCAGAGGAGGAGCGCCAGGTGAAGCCTTGGTCGGACTTGCCTCTCAGGGTCGATGGACGCAGTAGGACCAGGCACAGGAGCAAATATTGTCATGGAAGGAACTGTGGCAGACTGACCAAGGGAAGCTTTTTCCTGCGCTCAGTGACTGACCTGCTGTCAAAACCAAGAAACATAAAGATCTGGGGCCGAGAAGAAGACCCATCTTGCAACCAATGTGGAGCAGCCTCCTGTACACTGAACCACATCCTGACCAGTTGTCCAAGGCCACTGGCAGAAGGGTGGTACAGATGGAGGCATGACAAGGTCCTCATGGAAATCACCAATTGGGTGGAACAGCAGTGGGTCAAGGCCAACAACAAGCAGGCCCATCCGCCCAAAGCCATAAACTTTGTGAGAGAGGGAGACAAGGCTCAAAATACAGGCATGGTGGCCAAGAACCCACCCTCTTCCTTGCAACAGGCCTAGGACTGGGAGTAGAGAGTGGATAGGAAGAGGAAGCCTTGTCTTCCCACAGGATATGGCAGTAACCTCCTTTTGACCAGATATGGTCCTGCTATCCAGGAGCACGAAAACCATCATAGTTGCTGAGCTCATGGTGCCCTGGGAAGAGGCTAGCCATGTACCACCAACTGGAAAAAGTACCAAGACCTGGTCGACAAAGCTTTCTGAAAAGGGTGGAATGCAACCAGCTACCCCATTAAAGTCAGGTGCCACGGCTGAAGAGAGCCCACAGTTGGAACCCTTCTGCAGGGGAAGGCTAGTCAGTCTAGGGGCAGGTCGTTCAGTGTTGTCGCACCAAAACTTTGGAACTCTCTCCCTCGATCACTCTGTTGTGTTAGTATTATTTCCAAATTTTAAATTATGCTCAAAACTCATCTGTTTTCTGAATGTTACCGTACTTAAAGTTGTATTACATTTTGTTGTCTGTTTGTATTCTGCTGTATTCTGCCCTGCCTTCATAGTCTCATTTACACTCATCTACATATTGTTGTTTGTTTGTTTGTTTGTTATCATGGTCCATCGTTATTGTTATTATTGTTGCTTTTTCATTGTAAAGTGTCCTTGAGCCCTGGAAAGGCGCTAAATGAAAAAAACTTATTTAATCTTTGCTCCCCCACTCAGGCGAGGTGTTCAGTTTAAGTGGCGAAACACCTAAGACCCTGCGATCCCTGTTGACAATGCGGAAGGGTCTCAACAACGTGGATGCTCCATGGAATACCATCTCGGAAGAAAATCTACATCATCATAGTTAGTGAAGTTCCTGCAGTTTCAGCTTGTGGCAAGCATCTGGGATGTTTACTTCACCAAGGCTGCTGGTGAGGACACAGCACCTGGGGCCAGAGCCTTTTTCATGGCTGCTGGTGAGGTGACAATAGCTGGGGGAGGAAACTCTTCCATGGCTGCTATCAAGGTAACATCAGCTGGGGGCAGAGTCTTTTCCATGGCTGCTAGTGAGGTGACAGCAGCTGGGGCAGAGCATCTTCCACGGCTGCTGGTGAGGTGAGAACAGTTGGCAGTGGAGCCTCTTTCATGCATGCTGGCAAGGAAAGAGCAGCTGGGGGCGGAGCCTCTTCCATGGTTGCTGGTGAGGAAACAGCAGGTGGGGGCGGAGCCTCTTCTATGGCTGCTGGTGAGGTGACATCAGCTGGGTCAGAGCCTCTTCCAAGGCTGCTGGCGAAGAAACAACAGCTGGGGACATAGCATCTTCCATGGCTGCTGGTGAGAAAACAGCAGCTGGGGGTGGAGCCTCTTCCATGGCTGCTAGTGAGGTTACAGCAGCTGTTGCAGAGCATCTTCCACGGCTGCTGGTGAGGTGAGAACAGCTGGCAGTGGAGCCTCTTCCATGCCTGCTGGCAAGGAAAGAGCAGCTGGAGGCGGAGCCTCTTCCATGGCTGCTGGTGAGGAAACAGCAGGTAGGGGTGGAGTAGGGCTGAACGATGTTCTGTTTTAGCATTGACATCGCGATGTGCGCATGCACGATAGTTACATCGTCGGAACATGCGATGTGAAGAAGGGCAGCACCCAATAACAGTATAGGTAGTAGTAGCATGGGAACACACAATTTACACGAGTTTGTTGTATGTTATTTTGCTGGGGTGACATGCACGATAAGCGTGCCTG
>JACXGM010018097.1:6860-19385 GCA_016801145.1 Umbra pygmaea | reverse complement strand
AAAATGTGATTTCATATATTTTATATAATTGATTTCTTTCTTTTTTATTCTCCATCTGATTTTGAGAATTTTTTGAAAAATGTGTTGGTATGTTAGTGCTAAGAGAGGATGATATAATAAAACCTGGGATTCCTACCTTTAAAATGAATTTTATTTCATGTTTCTATGTGCTACAGAGGCTTAGATATTAAGGTTTTGGAAGACGTGGACAATTCTTAGTATTTTTTCAGAAAACCCTCAGGAGATAAGGATGTTCATCCTAGAATACCATAGGTTTTTATAGGCGTTTTTAGCAGGCGTTTTAGGAGTAAATGGGTTAATACTGACACAGGAGCAAACCTAAACACTGTTGTTTTAATACTGACACTGACACTGGAGAGAACCTGAACACGGTTTCTTTTAATACTGACACTGACACTGGAGATAACCTAAACACGGTTTCTTTTAATGCTGACACGGATACTGGAGCGAACCTGAAAACAGTTTCTTTTAATACTGATAATGGAGAGAACCTGAATACGGTTTCTTTTAATACTGACACTGATGGGAAGCTGTACACTGTTTCTTTTAATACTGACACTGGAGCGAACCTGAACACGGTTTCTTTTAATACTGACACTGAAGAGAACCTGAACACGGTTTCTTTTAATACTGACACTGGAGCAAACCTAAACACTTTCTTTTAATACTCACACTGACACTGGAGAGAACCTGAACACGGTTTCTTTTAATACTGACACTGGAGCGAACCTAAACACTGTTTCTTTTAATACTGACACTGGAGCGAACCTGAACACGGTTTCTTTTAATACTGACACTGAAGAGAACCTGAAAACGGTTTCTTTTAATACTGACACTGAAGAGAACCTGAAAACGGTTTCTTTTAATACTGACACTGAAGAGAACCTGAAAACGGTTTCTTTTAATACTGACACTGAAGAGAACCTGAAAACGGTTTCTTTTAATACTGACACTGAAGAGAACCTGAACACGGTTTCTTTTAATACTGACACTGAAGAGAACCTGAAAACGGTTTCTTTTAATACTGACACTGAAGAGAACCTGAAAACGGTTTCTTTTAATACTGACACTGAAGAGAACCTGAACACGGTTTCTTTTAATACTGACACTGACAAGAAGTTGAACTCTGTTTCTTCATGTCTGTGAGGAGTAGAGATCATGCCTGTTACCTTTCTCTTACTCTGATATCTGTATGCTAACTGGTTTGGATGTGTTTTAGGTGATGAAATCTCTATCAAGTAGTAAAAGAAGCCACATCTTTTTTAAATACACCTGATGTTTTTTGAGGTCATGATACAGTTGAATATGGGGATATTTAATTTAACACTTATTTTTTACATTACAAAAGTATATGTGTTGCTAGTTGGTTGAACCTGAATCAAAATGTGTTTAGTTTTCCATCATTGCTGTAAATGATTTTTCTCTTATAGTGAGAAAGCCTATTTGTTTTGTTATCATTCTTGTTTCAGTGACTGATCAAAACGTTTTAATTGGGTCTGGTTTTCTTCGTGACTTTCAGAGGAGGGAGTGGCTCGTTTTTTTTTCTTTGGTTGTTTCTATAGAGCTTGGCAACCGACGTCACTGCGCAGTGCATTCTGGGACGTAAACAAGAGTCCGCCGCCATGTTGTGAGGCCACAATAATAGTGTTGAAAACAATGTTGAAAAGTCAAGAAAAAAAATGTACTATACAGTGGCAAACTTCTACCGGATGCAAGAACACATTCCCTTGAAAAGATGGCATTGATCAGAAATCAACGAGGTGCGTGCAAGTGAATGTACTCGAGTCCGACGGTTTACCTCTGACATTTCCAGATATTTTTGTATAGTTAGTCTGTGGTGTGAGTGCTTATACCGGGCTCGGTTTCGTAATTTTAAAGCTATGGAAGTCCACGTTCAGTTAACATGTTGAGGATCAGTCTAAAGTTTCCCTGAACTTGTGAGGTCAACATTTGTGTCTTAATATTATGCTTTGTAGATGAAAGATAACCGTTATCATTCACATACATTTGAGTAACTTAGTCGACATTTATCCAGATAGACAACTCATGTAACAATTAAATCTACAGTACATGCCTTGTCTAATGGCATCTTTGCTATAGATTTATGATTGGATTTTCTTTCTCAATGGGTCATGTGAATAAAAAACTTTGTTAAACTACTACAAACCTTAGTCAAAATTCTGAATCATAAAAGCCAAATACAGCAACTGCAAAAACAACAGTGTAGTTTAAAACAACAGAGCAGATAATATTTAAAAATACTGATTTTAGCTCTATATGGTAAGCAGTACACCTAAAAAGAAACCAACATAGAAAGACAAAGACATGCTCAGTAGTGACTTGTTTATTTGATTGTATGATGTTGGAACCATTTGTGATTGATGTTTGTCAAAATAAATATTTTTCTAATGCATATATTGGTTGTTTACCTTATTCCACTATGTATATGTACTGGTACAATAGAAAACCCTGGTGTTTCAGGAACCCTCGTAACACATTGTTGCCTTCGGACAACCAACTGTCTTATTGGGGAGGGAGGATTACATGATCAATATGTTATCAGGGACCCCCAAGTTCCCAGAAAATGGGGTTAAATGTCCCACCCCAAAATAAAAATGCATGCCATAGAGGGTTAATTTGATTTTGTACATTTTATGTACATACCATTTATTACAGTGCACACATGAACAATGTCTGTAGATCTGGCTCCTTTGAAGAGTAAAGCCTTGTCCTATTTCAAAAATGTCCACAGTGATTTCAGGCGATAAGTCGCAAGTAGCAGTGAGGCGGCGCCACACTACTTTGAAAAGTACTGGGGCAAATGCCAGCTTGCCACACATATGCCGGCGGCTCTGATACTTGTGCCCACTGCTCTTTTCATCTACTGTTGTTCTTTATGTACACAGGTTATGCACTCACAGAGGTTGAATCAGCCTCCTCTAAAGCCCTGGGTCATTGTGAGCAGCCCTGGTAAGGTGGAGTGTACCAATTGTACCTGCATGGCAAGGATAGCTGAAACCTGTACTCATGAAGATGCTCACTTGCTTAAGATGGAGACAACAGTTGAATATCGTGGCACAAAGACAGTCACTGATGTGCCAGCATTCTGGGTTTTGCCCAGTAACTTGAGCAAGATCCATCAAGAAGTGGGATATATGATCAACTACACCTCAGTTGCACAAAGGAATACATTAGAACAGCAAATAAATACCCCCATATCCCTCTTCTACATCTCCTTTGACTCCATCTCTCTCATCTTCGCTCAGGTTGTTTTGTTTATTTTGGCCTCCCTCAGATTCTCTCAAATGATGTCTATGTTGTCTGCGCCCATGCTGATCTGATACTGTGGCTGTGACTTCCGAGTGACCCAGGTGCAGGGTTGGAGCTCATTCTGGATGAGACCTTCCCATTTCATAGGCTGGTTTACCTTTGGGGAGACAACATAATTCCTATTGAAACAAATTATTGGCAATAAATAGTGGGTGCTCGTTTTAATTAATTGCAATAATTATTGTTAATTCATTATAAAGCTAGTGAATTGTAACCAAATGCAATTGTATGGTGTGTAAAACATTAACAGTAACAAATATGTTGTACGGTACACACAATTTGATTGAATGTATTGTCATTGTCTCACGTTTCAGTTTCAACTGAACTCATGTGACAAACATACTTACAAGTGTTATAAAGAATTTATCGTGCTTCTTCAATCTCACAGTGATCAAAATAGCTGAGTGCTTTGTTTTGATCACATTCATTGATTCAGCTCACTTTATTTGAATTAGCCTAACTTAGCTTGCTCACTTTGCCGCAGTTGACAGAATAGTGCTAAGTTACAAAATGCAGAGAAATCTATGACTACTCGTTTCGGGAAAACAACACAAGGAGAACGCAATAATTTGCTAAGTGAAATACACTTACAGTACCTGAATGAAAATGTCTGGAACACACTTTCAATGAACTTGGGATGTCTGCAGAGTATCGCCACCCGTCTTCGCTTGGATACATCGGACACATGACTCCATGCCGGAAAACAATAAAAATAAAGTCTGTTGTTTATCTTTAAGCCCCGTCGAACTTGTGAACGGACATTACATTCAACAACACAACAGGTTCTTCCCATGACTAACATATCCTCGGCGTGTTACAACAATGACAGTAAACAAAACAAGTGGCCTCACAAAATGGCGATTTTTCCCATCAGCCAGCGAAGCGCTAGAGCCGTGACGTCACGCCCCAAAGCTCTATATGTTTCTATTCAATGTCTGTTTTCCTCAATTTTTATATGAAAGAAAAGAAAGCAACCATTCTGTTTGTATGTATTGTTTATTTGTTCTGTATTTTCTCACTGTTCAATGTTTACAATGTCAAATTACTACAAAATCACGTTGTACACAGAACCGGGAGATTCGGAATCGCAATACATATCATATGGGCACCAACAGAACATGGAACTATCGTGTTGGGAGGTCGCTGGCATTTCTCAGCCCTAAAATGTTTGCATAATTAAACATTGATAAATTGATTTAAAATATGAAGAGAACTATTAGCGAAGAAAAGGAACAAAGTAGCCCTACTTCCATTCAGTTTGCTGACTGATGAGCCTGCTATTGTTTTGGTTTGTTTAATTACACCATCAGTCAGAGTGTAATGGCTGTCATCGGTGCCTGCTCTCCACTGGACTCGTCTGAAGTGGTCTGCTGTTACCGGCAGGCACCAGATGAATGGAGAGCAGTTCGAAAAGGTAGCGTGTCATAAACGGCACCCTATTCCCTTTATTGTACCACATTACACCAGAATTGTAATTCTTATAGTGCACTATTTTACATCAGAGCATTATTTCCTGTATAGTTCGCTATTTTAGACCACCATCTAGGAAATTGGTGTCCTGCGGGTTGTAACCTGTGTCTGTGTCTCGTAACAGTGTTACTGCTAGCTGCAACTCTGACCTTTTCAAAAGCGTTATACGGCCTTCCAGGTATTCCTTCTGATAGGTTGGAAAATGTGTGGAGGATATAATTATGTCAGTCCTAATACTTTCTTAAAAAACTATAAAATGTCTTTGCATTCATCGTGGCCCAGATTGGAATGCCTCAAGGGAGCATTGAATGTGCAACAATAGACCAGCACAAAAAAAGAACAGTAAAAAATGTCTGTATTTGATTTTTGCATATGTATAATCAGGGGCGTAGCACAAGATCCTGGGCCCGATCCATAGGCAGTCCTGATGGGCCCCCATGTTATATATATAAAATATATTCCAGACTCCCCAAGTGCCCTCTTTCACCTTGGGCCCTGGTAATCAGTATTGGTTTTACCCCCAGTCCGATGCCCCTGCGTATAATGGATGCAAGAACAAAATAATTACTGCTTAAAAGAATTATGGCAAATTGCCATCATCACAGTACAACAAAGTCAATTAAACTTTAAGTTAAACAGAGATATCAATCTGCCCAGTTAGAAAGCATAAGCGATTGTGAATCAATGTCACCTGTTTTGGTGCAAATGATTGAAAACTCCCAAAAATGGATTTGCAGGAGTTGGCCACAGACAATTGCTCTCTTCTTATCCATCCTGACTGATTCTTGGTGAACCTTATGCTGCCAGCAACATCATCAAGCTTTACCGGTTTGGCAGTGGGTCAGTGATGGTCTGGGGAGGCATATCCTTGGAGGGTCGCACAGACCTTTACTTGCTAGCCAACAGTATGCTGACTGCTGTTAGGTACAGGGATGAAATCCTAAGACCCATCGTTAGACCTTACGCTGGTGCAGTGGGCCCTGGGTTCCTCCTGGCGCAGGACAATGCCCAGCCTCATGCGGCCAGAGTGTGCAGGCGTGACACAATGTACAGTAAAGAGTTTGATCTTTCATATGTTTCAGTCATTGAGACCTGATGTGTTTTTTGAGTGTTCCTTAAAAAAATGTAACATTGTATTTGTATGCACACACACATTCAGCCATATTGCATAACCCAGAATTAGTAATCCTGTGGTGAGGCTTTGCATTTATTTCCCATAAGATGTTAATTAATTAAGTTTGTAGCTACTGGATGGAAATTTTCAATCAGTAGCAGGCAGGATGCATGCATTGTGTTTCTGCAGTGCCACAGCAATTAAACATGATTCCAAAATGTCTCTAATACGTTTTCATGCTGCTATGGGGAAGATATGCTTTGAGCGTTTCACGTATTTAAAATTTCCCCACATGTTGTTCTTTTGTGATAAGAGTATTATTTGAGTTGAACAATGGCCAGGCAGTCATATGAAACATCCTCACCCTGCTGTCAATTTTTTGTGGTCATTCAATCAAAAACATTTGAAATCTTTGAGCTAGCACAACATTAGTAGTCTCCTTGCATCCAAGCTCCTTTGAGCCAGGGTAAGGTAAGCAATTGCCCGGGGACTGTCGGAAAGTTGGTTGAGGAGGTAACTCGGCAACAGGAACGCATGTTTTTTTTCTGTGGCACATTGCTAATTGAGTGCTGGTTAGGATTGCTGAGACTAGGCGGCGGAGCTTCATAAGCCGGTCATTAACGTGTTTCCTTCCTTTTCTGTGTTGGCTGTTGTAGGTGCAGCAGCGGAGACGGAGCGGAGGGCGATGAGCGGTATACTGAAAAGAAAATTTGAGGAGGTGGAGGCATCCTCCTCGCCGTGCTCCTCCTTGCGGGAGTCAGATGACGAGGTCTCCTGCAGTGAAAGCGGGGACAGCAGTGACAGCGTCAACCCGTCAGCCTCGAGCCCCTTCACCCGTGAGTCACCTGGCTCACACAAACACACCCACTTAACCAAGCTGCCGTAGACACACCTAACCCACTTTCACAGATTGACACAAACCAAGACGCGTTGTTCGTGTTGTCCCTCAGTGAGAGATTTATTTTATGAATGTGTCATTCAGAATACACTTCACCATCATAGGTGCTGCATCTATAATTTGTGTTGAGTGACAGCATGACAATAATAATCTGCATGTTTGATTGCTGTTATTTTAAGTACGGAAGCACAATGCAATCCCTCGAGTAGAGAGATCGTTCAGAGGACACCGCAGCAAACAAGAGACCATGACACCATTTGTTGACAGCGTCAGTTGAAGAGGAAAGAAAAAATAGAGGAAGAACTCTGCCGTGCATTTTTTATGCTGAAATACTATATTCAAGGGGGAATAAAATATAAAAAATTATCAACATTTGATTATTTGTAATACATTTCATGTACTTAATTGAAGTTATACTGGCATTTTACTTGAAATTAAGTGTATTAAATAGCTATATTTCAAATGATATACAGGTCCTTCTCAAGAAATTAGCATATTGTGATAAAGTTCATTATTTTCCATAATGTAATGATAAAAATTAAACTTTCATATATTTTAGATTAATTGCACACCAACTGAAATGTTTCAGGTCATTTATTGTTTTAATACTGATGATTTTTGCATACAGCTCATGAAAACACAAAATTCCTATCTCAAAGAATTAGCATATCATGAAAAGGGTCTTTAAACGAGCTATTGACCTAATCATCTGAATCAACTAATTAACTCTAAACATCTGCAAAAGATTCCTGAGGCTTTTAAAAACTCCCAGCCTGTCTCATTACTCAAAACCGCAATCGTGTTTAAGACTGCTGACCTGACTGCTGTCCAGAAGGCCAAAAGAAAGACATTTCTGAACAAATAGGCTGTTCCCAGAGTGCTGTATCAAGGCACCTCTGTGGGAAGGAAAAAGTGTGGCAAAAAACGCTGCACAACGACAAGAGGTGACCTGAGGAAGATTGTGGAGAAGGACCGATTCCAGACCTTGGATGACCTGCGGAAGCAGTGGACTGAGTCTGGAGTACAAACATCCAGAGCCACCGTGCACAGGCGTGTGCAGCAAAATGGGCTACAGGTGCCGCATTCCCCAGGTCAAGCCACTTTTGAACCAGAAACAGCGGCAGAAGCGCCTGACCTGGGCTACAGAGAAGCAGCATAACAAAACAACAACAAATTTTGCATGTCATTCAGAAATCAAGGTGCCAGAGTCTGGAGGAAGACTGAGGAGAAGGAAATGCCAAAATGCCTGAAGTCCAGTGTCAAGTACCCACAGTCAGTGATGGTCTGGGGTGCCATGTCAGCTGCTGGTGTTGGTCCACTGTGTTTTATCAAGGGCAGGGTCAATGCAGCTAGCTATCGGGAGATTTTGGTGCATTTCATGCTTCCATCTGCTGAAAAGCTTCATGGAGATGAAGATTTCATTTTTCAGCATGACCTGGCACCTGCTCACAGTGCCAAAACCACTAGTAAATGGTTTATTGACCATGGTATTACTATGCTCAATTGGCCTGCCAACTCTCCTGACCTGAACCCCATAGAGAATCTGTGGGATATTGTGAAGAGGAAGTTGAGAGACGCAAGACCCAACACTCTGGATGAGCTTAAGGCCGCTATCAAAGCATCCTGGGCCTCCATCACCCCTCAGCAGTGCCACAGGCTGATTTCCTCCATGCCACGCCGCATTGAAGCAGTCATTTCTGCAAAAGGATTCCCGACCAAGTATTGAGTGCATAACTGAACATAATTATTTGAAGGTTGACTTTGTCTTTTTTTTTGTATTACAAACACTTCTTTTATTGGTCAGATGAAATATGCTAATTCTTTGAGATAGGAATTTGGGGTTTTCATGAGCTGTATGCCAAAATCATCAGTATTAAAACAATAAATGACCTGAAATATTTCAGTTGGTGTGCCATGAATCTAAAATATATGAAAGTTTAATTTTTATCATTACATTATGGAAAATAATGAACTTTATCACAATATGCTAATTTCTTGAGAAGGACCTGTACATTGCGAAAGTACAAAAAAGTCAACCCCACCAGAAAAAAGTATTTAAAATGTATCCTGTATCATATATTTTGTTATAGTAACACTACTAGTTGACATAAAATAAATTAAAGGGGAACAATGATGAAATTATCTAATTTTTCTATGTTCCTAAATTGTTTGAGGTAACTATTTGACTGTCTTCATCATCAGGCAGCTCTCACTCAGGGAGATTTACGGTCAAGCTAGAATTAGTTCAATTGCACAAGGTTATATGGGTTTGTCCATATGAAACAACTTTGTGAAATAATGAGTATTTGAAAGAGAAATTAATTTTAGTTCACAAAGAAAACCCAAAATTAGGGAAGCCTTATTGCTTTTGGTACATAACATTTACATTTTTTATTATAAAAGTCAGTTGCATGGTTTAAAATGTATGGTGCCTTTTCTTACATCTCTGCCAATTAGTAGGAAATCCCAGCTTGTGCACTTCTTTCTGATTGCATTCAAATTGTAAAAAAACTTAATGCAAATTTATTTTTGAGCTTCACACTTTGCTGCGTCAGTAATATATTCTCAATCATGGCGGATATTAGATTAAGGCTATATAATTGATGGAGTGATGGTATGTTTTGTTTAGAACCTATTGAAGTACGAGTTTAGAAGAAGACTGCGTGTTTTACAACTTGATGTCAAACCACTCATCAGCACTGCAACCGGGAAGAAGCACACAATCTGGCTTTTCCTTCTCCTTGGCCGAGATTACAAAAAAGAACTGACATCATATGAAATGTATATGTTATGTACCAAAAGCAGTTGGGTTTTCTTTGTGAAAGAGCATCAAGCGATTTAGGAAAATAGACAAATTATACAATTTCATTAATGTTCCCCTTTTAATTAAACCATTTTCTAAATTAAATGATGTGAAATACTGTATTTTTTAAATGACAATGTTTTGGCTTGGGTAGTGATGCCTCAATAGACTGGACTGCCCTGTTGTGCCAGGCCCAGTCTCTGGGCTGGAATCTCATTCCCAGACATTCCCAGTGCATAATTAGCAGAGGATCTGGTGGACTCCCGCTTTAAATGTGACATTGGGCTACCAGACAAATCGGCGGTGGCAATCAATCAATCTTGCACTGCACTCTCCCGCTGTGCGCCATTTTTAGATTTAGACACACCCCACAGTGATATTATTTGGTACATTTAAAAGACCAAAACATTTTGCTTTGTTATGGTCCTACCTCAAAGCCAACTGCAATTGAAATGTGTTTCAGGCTCATATGCACTATGCACAGTAGAGCCTGACAAAAAGATTACCGGCGCTGTGGTGCGTAGGCTGTTTTAGCTTGGCTGTGCGAACTTGGCATGGGCATTGGAAAATATTATTATCTGAGTTGTATTCAATTTTCTTTCATGATATTCAAAATACTAATATAATAATAATAATAATAATAATATTAAAACCTTTAATGACATGTTTTTTACTGAGCACTAATACTGTAGCTTTTTTTCTAAAAGAGGGTACGCAGATGGGGGGGTGTACTGAGACGTGGTACAGTAGCCATGCCAATGTACTTCTTAACGTCAAGTCTCAGCTACTTAATATACTAGATACTAATGTTAGCCATTGTTAATTGTCCAATAAATAATTATATTGTGCCATATAATAGGCTTGAATACCATAGTCTAGGTTTCCTAGAAAACTTATTGCGAGTAGCTTCTGTTCTATGTGTAAAAAAGCCTTGGAACGGGTCATGTCTAGAAGGGATACAGCTCATGTCGTAAAACTTTCACAATGGACTTTGTCTTTTCTCACACAATAGCTGGTAGCTAGCTAGCCAGACATGTTTGGGTCTGTATTTTGTTAATTATTTAGCATTTTAGGTGGTGCTTTTCTGTGCAACATAGCACTACCGTACATAGTTCAGAGAAGCATTATCCCATATAAATTGCTTTTTTATAGACTAATAGACTACCAGTGTCACCTATGTGAAAGTCTATATAGTGCATAGAGCTACAGTACATCTCTATTAAAACAGTTATGTGTATCAGACTTACCTTTAGGTTGGAATTGTTGTTCTTTTAATCGTTTTACTTATGCTTTCTGTGAATGGTTGGGTCATACAACAGTTGTCCTCTCTCTATACTGCGTTATACAGTACTTTTCCATCTGGCACTTAAAAAGAAGATGGCCATCCTTGGCAAATCCATTCGTCATGGCACAGCATACCAAACTCTTAAGTGGGTAATGGAGATGAGGCAGAATCGGCTTGGAGTTTCATGCCTTTTTCCAAGTACAAGTAAAAGTTCTTATGCCCCTTATTATGCCTGATACTGAGTACTGGTATTGGTCCATCACTATCTGTTAGACGTTTCATCAAACAGCTAAGTTAGCTAACTACTGTTGTAGCCAGTTAATTGTCTGCATGGAAACAACAGAGGAGAATTAGTTAAGTGTGTACAAAAAGTTGATTACAATTGGTGAGCAGTATACAGTATATGGTGACTTGCATTTTTGCAAATAGTAATGCCCTCTGGTCTTGGATTTATAGAAATAGGGCCTAGAACACCGAGTTATAGAGGTGCTATTGCCAGTGACGTACTGTGACATGATCTATTTTTATTCATAACTAAGCTATTTCAAGTAGATGAAATAAATTGTACAACACTATTGCTGGTAACCACCTGAATGCAAGAGTAACACTCTACTTGGTATTGAATTGTCCTTCCCTCTTGCTTGCTGGAGCAGTACTGTGCTGTCTGTAGTAGGCTACTGTAAGTGATAGAAGTTACAGTACCATACTAAGAGTATTAGCCAGGACAGCCATCAGGGTGAATGCTACAGCATATACCATATTTGTACATTTATAGAAACTACAGGTAAAAAAATGATGTTGAAGTCTATTTCATGAGAAAAAACAATGACTTGATGAAATGATATGAAATGATATGCTCCTACCATTTTGACATGAGCTTTATCCCTTCTAGCCATGACCTTGAAACTGGGTCAATAGCTAAGAATTAGCTACAAACATTTAAAATAGGTATTCTTTTTTAAACTCAAACCTTTATCATGACACAATGACAGGCTTGTGCCAAGCTTTAGTAATTACATGATTGCCGAAAGATGAGTGCTCTTTCGTTCCGTTGCCTAACAACGATGTCCCAAGTAGCCTAATGCTGAGTGGTTGGTAAAAACAAGGAAGATAAAGCTGCAATAGTAGTAGCCTAGCCCTAAAATGTCCTACCTAACATTTAACTGATTCCACCCAAAAGTCTTATACATGATGGAAGACAGGTATATGACCTAGCTAGCTCCAGTAGCTACAGACTGTACAATATTCTGTCACAGAGACATTTACACTGTGTGCACAATTATTTGTCAAGTCATTATTTTGTACCCTGGAAATCCAGAGTTCTCGCGAGAGCACAATTTGAATTTGCTCAGCAAGTTACTCTGGCACCGAGTAATTCTGCTCATTAACTATGCCCTTGTATCCAAGCTGCACCAATCACACTGGTGTATCTGATATAGGCGTGCCAGAGGTGTGTTAAACAGATGACGACACGACAGCGCTGCGACACTGAAGTCATTAGTAAACATTGTAAGATCGCTATGGATTAACACCAGTTGTTTAAAACGACTTTGGCCACTACAATGAACGAGTTAGACTTGGCTTTTTACTAAAAGAGGAACAGA
>JACXGM010018096.1:0-11736 GCA_016801145.1 Umbra pygmaea | reverse complement strand
TTTATACTTTAGGTTTTTAAAAATTACACTTGGGTTTAAGAGTTTTTGGATTCTTTTTAGGGTTTGGTTTTCGGGGTTAAGTTTAGGTTTGAGTTAGCATTACCAATGGTTTTCTCTTGCTGGGTTACAGTCATGCTCCTGTCAGCAGTAACCATTGAGATCCTTAACACTTTGACCTTCCTCTCCAACACCACCATTGGCCAATATTCCTGGAAGACATGAGGGTGTGAACTGCTGAATAAGGGACAGAGGTCTTGGTTCATGTTGCATCATAAAATCTTCAGTTAAAAGGAAATCCTCTTTTACCCTGTTTTAACTAAACAACACCATGGTACAGAAAATGACACTTATTGGCCAGTTTATTAGGTATAACCCTCCGCTATAACCCTCCAGTTCAGACACATCTGCATGACGAACAACCTCGAATTCCTAGAAGTTGTCAGATGCAACCATAACAATGTTCTATAAAGGGTTGCTGATACACAAATTAAGTGAGAAGATTGACTTCCCAAAGGCGTCAGTGGTGAGGTGATGGGTTTGTGTGCACATTTCTCTGAGGTCTTGACTGCATATCTCTCACTGTGACCAAATTGGAATTTTAAATGGTTGGTGCTACCTAATCTTTTATCACATTTGTGTTGATGTTATAGCCTATAGTTTTGTTGGCATTCTGTTTCTCCTGCAATATTATTTGTTTATGTTGTGAAGGCCTAATTCAGCTCCTATTAATACGTAAAATTTAAATGAGTATCGTCGTCACAGGATTCTGTATATGCCCAGGGGGCTCAGGGAGGGGCGGAGTACATGTGTAGATGGGTAGGCAGTCGAACACAAGAACATTGTCAATTCACTCTTAAGTGACTCCTTGTGTGCAGTTCGGGTGCCTGTGAACAATGGTGGCTGTATAGTTCATGAATGTATAACCTCCCACATATGTATCTGTGTTGAATGAGCAGTCTGATTTTGCTTGGCGACACGTGCTTGGAGGAAGCACGTGTTCAATCTTCGACCATCCGACACTGGCTGACGTGAAATATAAGAATAAAACGAATGAATCAAAAGTCTTTTCAATCGGTTTCTCATTTGATGTAGCTGTTAGGAGCTTTGTGTCCTGCTAAAGGATGATAGTTGATGTTTGTGTTTTTCCAGTGTTCGGCTCCTACCAGCGTCCTGACCTCGTCCCGGCCACCCCATCCTTCTATGAGGGATCCTCCATGGGAACCATCTCGTCGTCGTCCATCTGTGTCACCCTGGAGACGCATTCTGTTGACAGGTACCGCTCCTCCTCTGCTTGTTTCCTCCACCCCTTCCTGTATTACCTATCCCCTTTAAAGGCATATTTCCTGTTGGTTATATTTGTGCTCTTTTGTAAATATCACCATCTATGATTTTGACCTGGGACACAATCTGAAACCTGAGTCAATAGTCACTGAGCCAACAAACCCAGTAGATAAGCTCTTCACTATGAGACCTGCCTGCCCTTGTCCCCTTCTCAGACACCTGTCCGTAGCTCTTTGTTGCTCTGTCAATGTTTAATTAATATGTTATATAAAGCTTTCCGAACTCCGTTTAAGAGGCATTGTTTAGAAGTGTGTGATTTGCTGACAGTGTGACTCCTTCCTTGTTACATCTGTCAGTGAGTGACAGACTTGTGCACTGAGGTGTGCGCTTGAATGTTTGTGTGTGTCACTAGGCAATAACAGGCCATAAAATGGTAAACACATTCCTGAATTTAAAACAAGTCATGAGCTTGCTGACGGGCATCAAGGAAATGGCCTGTTGCAGATTTATGCCAGCCCCCAGTGCCACCTGCTGTTCACACACCAGACTGTCACGTCATTCCCTGCCCTAGATTCATCAATATCCTGTTTGTGAGTTCTTAGACATGAACTTCCCATAGAGAGACAGCCAGATAACAGACATCACACAGCAGACTGTTTCCCTGTGTAGCCCCGATGAGACTTTACGTGGCGTCTTTTTGATGTTGGCTTCTTTGATTTGGCAGTGCATTCGGCTGCCCAATCTGTATGTTCTGTTGTGTCAGGGGTTTCCTAACATTGTCTTGTTGTGATCCACCTTAAGCCTGTTATCGGCATATCAGATTGATCCACTGAAATATCAAAACCATAGTTAGCTGTCAAGTGCACACTACTGACCGCCCACACACCAGTTAGTAGCAAAGCTTCACTTGGCAGGGACTGTTTTGTTATGTCTGCTGTTCTTTGGTTTCATTCCAAATGCCACCCTATTATTGGTCAGATCCCTGTGGGGCCTGGACTAAAGTAGTGCATTCTGGGAAAATATCGTCACTGTGTTGTGAAGCGGGTTTCATTTCATTCTCTTGTGTTGTTAGAGACGATATGGCTTCTAGCTCCACTTTCACCCTGGAGGACAGTGCCATCGGCATGACGTCAGAGCAGAGCACGGTGGACTTTGACCGGGACGACGGATCAGTGCTGGATGTCTACTTAGTGAGTAATGACTCGCCTTCTTCCCTACGGAGTGTTTGACATGAGCTAAGATGTGGGGCACTATTTAGGGAACAGAGGGTTATTTGGGAGGTGTCTACAGTACTTGGTTCTATAGGGTCATGGCTAGAAGGGATACAGCTCATGTCAAAAAGGCACAAAAGTCCCGCAAGAGTTTGAAGATTGCCTAGAGATGGATTGAAAGCAGTAATAGGGACTCGTTTTGTTTTGATAGAAGTAATGATGCATCCCAGACCAGAGGGTATAAACATTACCAAGTCACCATATACACCGATCAGCCATAACATTGACAATCTGCCACAATTTGTCCCTTGCCAAACCCTTACGATTGCCAATTTTTCTTGCTTCTTCATTTTGCCCTCAAAGTTGATGTGTTAAAAGCAGAAAAAATGGGCAGGCTTAAGGATTTGAGTGACTTTAACAAGGGCCAAATTGTGATGGCTAAACAACTGGGTCACAGCATCTCCCAAACTGCAGCTCTTGTGGGGTGTTCCAGGTCGGCAATGGTCAATACATATCAAAAGTGGTCCAAGCAAGGAAAAGCAGTGAACTGACGACAGGGTCGTGGGTGGCCATAGCTCATTGATGCATGTGGGGAGTGAAGGCTGGCACGTGTGGTCCGATTCAGACAAGCTACTGTAGCTCAAATTGCTGAAAACATTCATGCTGATTCTGATAGAATGGTGTTAGAACACAGTGCATCGCAGTTTGTTGCATATGGGGCTGCTGTTTTGATGGCAAAAGGGGGACCTACACAGTATTAGGCAGGTGGTCAGAATGTTGTGGCTGATCGGTATACTGCTCATAAACAAAATATTACACACTTTAAATAGCTCCCTTCTGGTGTTGCCATTTAGAAAACTATCTAGCCACTAGTTTTTGGCAAGCCAAGTTAGCTAGCCGTTGGATGAAAAGTCTAGCTCGGCTACTGTACTATGCGGACGAAAAGGTTAAGTCCGTTGAGAGCATGGCGTCACTTTGACATGAGCTGTATCCCTTCTACCCATGACCGCTCTATGGCTGAGATGTCATACCTATGGTAAATGGTCTGTTATTAACTGGTTGCTTTGAATGCTGAATGGTTGATAGTTGTGGTGTGAGACCATATCCTACTGGTGGGTTGTGCACAGAGTTTTATAAAGTACAAGGTAAAAGTACTTTTCTGGGTTCAGCTGAGTTCACAAGTTTTAGGAAGTTCGTAATGAAGACCAAAATGATCAGATCAAAGGATTTCATAACTAACCACTGATCTATTAAGTTAATTGAAAGAGAAAAACATTATTAATGAGGGTAAGTAGTTAGTTGTGAACGCCCATAACCTGATCATTTGTTTTAATTAGGAGCATCCCAAGAGGTGAATCCAGCCGAGTACTCTTACTTTGTACTTTATACAAAGAACAGCTCTTAGCTGTGGTATATAGGGCATATACTACACCTCCCCCATACCACGGCTAACACCAATCAGGTTTATAATATGCATAACTTACCCTAAACATTTCTTTTGTTCCAGTGAAAGGAACTGCTTACAGACCACCATTTCCTCCACCATCTTAATTTTGCCACTCATCTGGCAATCACTACACTCCAGGGACAGGGCTACGTTGACTCCACCCCCAGTGCTGCTAGACGCACTCTGTTGCCAAAACGCAAAAAACTGGGATGCTGACACCAGTAGAACCACGATGATGGACATTCATTGGAAATACAAGACCTTTCATAAATCCTGAACAATATAATGCCAACCTGCTTCTTAGAGCATGTCAGAGAAATCCCACTGATCTTTCATATAGTCTATGTATATACATTTTTTTTCATGGCCCATGAAAAAAATATACATATATATATATATTAGAAAATAGTACATACAAAATAAACTTGTCTTTGAATGTTTTCATTACTTTCCTGCTGACCAGAAGACTCTACAGTGATAAATGTTATTGCACCTACTTCGTAGTAGCTGGTTGGATGACGGACGTTTACAGTAACAGCAACTTGGCCACTGCACAACTTTGATGGTGTCATGAAGAACACATGTATGAGCCTGGACAGATGTTAAAGCTGTATGGAACAGATCTTCTGTCCATGCTGAAGTCAAGCTTTGATTAATTGGCTGGTAAGTTGAAGGTAGCCAGCCAACGCCTTGCCGTTCAATCCAATCATACGGGGGCTTTTAACACTGCAGGTCAGCCTGATATGGACTTAAGGTGTTGTGCTCCTTGGTTGAAGCACAGAGCAGACAGGTGATGACACTCGGGTCAAAATGGCACTTTGGATGTTAGAATTACTGTATGTATGAAGTATTTTTTTTTCTCAAGGAACGTTGGGTTTAGGTGGATTGCCAGACCTAGATAGTTTTGAATGAGTGAATTATGCACATTTTTACATTATGCACACTTATGTATGTCATTGATAAAGACTTTGATAGATGCACAGACAATAAAGAGTATGGTAGATTTGACCCACCACCCTACAGACCCATATCAAACTGGCTCAAAGAATGAGCAATTCTGTGATCACTCTTGTCAGTTGAGACATAATTTATTACATGAACCTAAAATATACTGTTTGCTGAAGATATTTTACTCATTGAATGTAAAGACAATATGTATTTATATAGAAGACTCATAAATAAAACCTGCTGAAAACTATTGTTTGACAATTATTTCTTTAATGTTAAGATTGAAGGTCTGTGTAAGACACATGTCTGATGAAAAGATACGTGCTCACTGCCATTGTAATGATTAAATACACAATCAGCAAATTTCCGTAGTGTAACAATTTTAATATACAGAACATTGGCCAATCGCATTACATTTAGTGCAAATGATAACACTTCTGACTTAAAGATGTAGAGCATGTCCATTTGAAGACATTTAAGTCTAATGTTCTTGATATCCCCCTAATTAGACTGACTGGATACTCTGACCTCAGCCTCGTAGACCATTCGATTGCAACATCACAACTTCAAATTAAATTAAAACATGAAATAAAAAATATTGAGGTAAGAAATCATTTGACATGTGGACGCCAGTTGTAGTGTCGTTATAAATGCACAACAAGATACCGTAGTAAAACGACGCCGTCCTGGCCTTAGAGGGTTGGTTTCCAAGGCGTCCTGACAAGTTAACAGTCTCAGAGGGGAAGATGTATTGGGATCTGTAATGTCATGATGTGAATGAAATGGCCATCCTAAAGATCTCCTCAGTCCTACAACCTCTGATGCCACTGAAGGTGTGTCCATATGAGCATCCAAAGCTGTGGACATTGAATAGATGTAGAGCCACAAACCAGTGGATACGACCGTAGTGTTTAAGAGTCACATTCAATGACTTTAACCTTAAGCAGTCAATGTCAATTAATTGTTGTTATCATGAAGATCCCTTTAAGAAAATAAAGACTTGTTTTGAAGTTTTTCCAGTTTGTCAATACACTTTTTCTTTCAAGCCCTTAACAGTCAATTCACATTACATATACTGGTAAACTAATTCTCTGTACAATACAATACATCCATAGTGTGCCTTTACAGCTTTAATAATCTACAAATATAGACATTTTAGCCAGAAAGAGTGTACAGTACAAAGCTTTGGACTCCCCCCATCAGACTAGAGGACTGGTCGTCACTAGAGGGCGCTGGACCAGAGGACGGCTAGCCATACTCACTACTACACTGTATGCTTCTTTCTTTTTCTAGCAAAATTAGCAGCATGAAAAGAAGCATTGATAATAAATTCATTGTAGCACACAAAAAGTATAGTTGAAAATAATTCAAAACTGTACAAAACAATTTACAAAAAGCGGTTCTGTAAATTCAAAAATCGCCATAAACAGTTTTTAGATGTACATACAAATACATATCCATGGACAGTTTGATAAGTCATTCTGGGGTCTAGCAACTACTAATAGATTATACCAGCCTACCCGTTTCATAGTATCTGGGTGGTGGAATTGTGGGAAAATTTTGTGGAGACAAGTGACTGTGTAATGTAGTATGACCCAAATATTGCCATGGCTCTAGGACAGAAAGGTGTTCCGCCTCCCAACACCTAAGAGAAAAGAGAAACACAAAACTTCAAATATGGTAACAATGACCCCAGTTACATGCATATCACTGTCCACATATCACTGCTATCAATGGCTCCACAGTGCCATTTTAATATTTTAATTTAGTTTATATGCAAATGGTCACATGCCAAAAAAAATTTGTAGGGAAGCACGTGGAAAATGGTATAAAGTGCCAGAAAATGTGTTTTGTTCAGTGTATTATTGTCAGTATCATTTATGTAAAACTTTATTTGTTATGAAAAATTGTCTGTGAGGACCGAAATAAAAAGAATCAAATCAAATTACATCAAAAGGCTGTTCACACTGCTGCATCTGGTACTCATCCATTCATTTTATCACAAGGCTTTTCACACTGCTGTGTCTGGTACTCATCCATTCATTACATCACATGGAATTTATCTTCACACTTGCTATATAACAGGATAGGCTACCATTAAATAATTCTGTTTCTCATATACAAAATTTGTTAGTAAAATGAAAAAACACCCTTCTTTTAGTGTTAATTGACATGTTCTCACTCACTCACACACCAAACAAACACAGCATTTGTCTTATATACAACTCGCCTGCTCTAACACAAATCAACATGCTCCGGAAAGTTAAAGGTAATCTGTGAATTTTGTATTTACCAAAATAGTTTTAAACCTCCCATTTTGACATGGCTGTGTAAAATGCTTTTCATATATCAACTCTAATTAAAATCACTGGCATATGTCAGTTAGCCATAGAATTCAAAATTTTAAGACTGGTGGATTTGATGTCATGAGGTAGCCTAGAAATCTAGACGCACCCTAGTGGCAGCAAATATAATTTGCAGCTAGGGTCAGTCTAGCAGCTCTCCGTTGACCTGCAAGCTGGAAAAAATAAATTCTGGTCAGGCCAATCACAACGTGTATAGAGTCGGTGGGCGGGGTTAACGTAATTACGGGAAAACAAACGATTGCTGCTGCTGGCGAAAAGCGGTCTTTCAAATCGGCTTTGGCCGCGACTCTGGTAGACTTGGAGTTAATCTTTCTTTTGAGAAAATAACAAAGAACGGCACTGAAGTCATTCTTACAAAAGGAAGATGTGTTCGGAGTTTTGCCAACTTCGTTGTTCTGGTTGGTTGTAGCGCTATCCTATAGCATAGGGAATTTAAAAGACAACCGTTTATCCAGCCCCTCAGATTGAGCACTGCCAATGGTGAGTTCCCAGACCCAACATCTTGATGTGGGTCTCACTTGCCAGGCTAGGCATGAGACACAAATCATGACAAAGTTTTGGTGACCAATATATAGCATTTGAAACAGTTATATATTTGTAAGATTACTCAAACTACACTATTAATATAGGTATTAAAAAGCATCATGTCGGAAAAATAATCGCAAAAAATTCTCTATAGAATTTGAATGTTTTAAAAAGATTTTCAAAGATATAGGTTTATAGCTTCAATCCATATTAGCCTTGTCCTGTGTTGATAGGAAGGAAACATTTTTGCATTCTGACTCTCGCAACGCAGCCTGTGTTTCTGCCAATGCCGCTCTGATGTTCACCAAGTTGTCTGCCGTTGCCTTTATCTCTGCCCTCAGAGAAACAGCCTTCAAAAATGTTTGGATTATTATTATTGAATTATAAATTATAAAAGGACTTGCAACTCTATACAGAACTGTACATTTTTTCCCTGTGTTTTTAGCTACCGTACATTAAAATCAGATAAAATGTCAATGACCATTTTTTGGTTTTTGTTTCATTGAATTAATTATTTATTTCCCAGCGTTTTTCAAATTAATTCAATTACAAATATTATTTAATTACTTTATTTTATTTTTTATTGCAAAGCCTATAAAGTTGACATCATGAACTCCGTGAAAATAATTACATAATGAGGTGTATGCTTCTAGACACCTTCCAATCCTTACACTGCCAACACTATTATTCTTCATTAAAATATTGTTTCCAATCAATTTCGTCATGCTTATGGTCTGAAACGATTGCATCTCACACAAGGTTAGTATGTTTTATTCCATCTACATTTTAGGATTTACAGTAATTCTTCCCACGGGGTTAGAGCTGATCTGGCTGGGGAAGGGAAGAACTGGGCATGCCACTAATTGAATAGTCATTATCACCCTGTTCATACATATTGAAATGACAATGGTCACATACATGCTGTATCTCGAGGGGGTTGAGCCCCTGGTCTTTTGTATACCATCAACACAGGACAAAGTTGAATAATGTTTTGCAATTAGGCTAACAGCGCGCAGCTCGCCGGTTTGGCAGTTCTTGAGCAGAAGAAAATAGCATTAGTTTATAACATTATAGTCTGTTTTTGTTTTATGCCCACATGGAATCTTTAAGTTTGTTAACATTTTTATTTATCTTCACAATATATATAGAAAATACATAGAGTATATTTGTAAAATGAGATTGCACTGTTTTGTTTTAACACTTGTATACTGTACTGTTTGTTTTTTCGTGTACATGGTCACATTTTCATCTTTATTTAAACAACGTTATAACAATTCAAGTCGATTTAGTTTCAATATTTCAGTGAATGACATACACAGTCGAGAAAAGATGTGTAGTGGTGGAGCGGAGTGCACCAACTGCTCAGTGAGCTAGGAGTGGGATTACCAAACGCTCAAATCCTCTCCAATACTCTGCTTTGGTGTCACCTGTTGTGCTCCATTAACTGCCGTCTCTCTCTCTCATCACAAAATGAACAAGTTGAAATAGCGCAAATAGACTATTAACTAAACTCAGTAGTAGTGACTTTCCACATCTGTTGCTCTTGATGTAATTTTGCGTGTGAAAAAAGGAGTCAGTCCGGCGTGGTATTTCTATCTACTGGGAAGGAAGGGTGTTGTGCTCTATTCTATTGTGTATGTATTTACATTGAAATTCAGACGTTGATTTGAGCCCCACCACTGTGTGGATTAGCCCCACCATAGTTTAGCCCAAAATAAATCTCTGGCGCCGCCACTGCTAGGATCACATTCATCCCGCAATAATGCATCGGCCCTGGCTGGGAGGGGGAGGAACTCACATTTAAATCGAACGGCATTTAAGTTTAACAGAGATTGATTTTAACTATATAATGACTTATATTTATAAACAATGTCACCTTTTTTTGTGCAAATGAAAGTGACAACAGGTGCACTGGAGAGGCAACAGCTAGACAACCTTTTGCAGGTGGTGGCCACAGACAATTACTCTCTCCTTATCCTTCCTGACTGATTCCTCTTTAGTTTTGAATTCTGCTAGTGCCCTCTTCACTACTGGTAGCATGATGCGGTACCTGCGGCCCATTTAGGTTGCACAGGTAGTCCAACTCCTCCAGGATGACACATCCATAAGTGCCATCGCAAGAAGGTTTGCTGTGTCTCCCAGTACAGTCTCATGAGCATGGAGGAAACCAGGAGATGGGCCATTATATGAAGAGACACGGACAGGTCCGTAGAAGGGCATCAACCCAGCAGCAGTGCCGGTATCTGCTCCTTTGTGTGAGGAGGAATAGGAGGAGCACTGCCAGAGCCCTACAAAATGACCTCCAGGCAATGGTCTGGGGAGGCATATCCTTGGAAGGTTGCACAGACTTTAAAATGTTTTCCAACAGTACCCTGAATGCTGTTAGGTACCGGGATGAAATCCTCAGACCCATCATCAGAACATATGCTGGTGCAGTGGGCCCTGGGTTCCTCCTGGTACAGGACATTGCCAGGTCTAATGTTGCCAGAGTGTGTAGGCACTGGATGACAAAGGCATTGATGCTATTGACTGGCCCTCACGTTCCCCAGACCTGTGTCACTGAGTGCCCAAACACTTGAGTTTTTTTTTTTTAATGTTTTGTTACACAGTGGTAAATGGTCGACTGTCCCAACGTTTTGTGTGTGTTGCATTCATCAGATTTGAAGAGTGTATATTCAAAAATAAATTAAATTCACAAAGTAAAACATCACAATGTGTTTTCTAAATAATATGGCGTAAATAGAACTTTCAAAGGACGGTTTTTTGCATTTTCCATACTCGCGCAACTTTTTCAAAATTGGGGATATTTTAATTATTTATTTGTTTGGGGGGGGGTATCTAAAATAAGACTAAATATTGTTTGCTACCAAATTAAAAGAATGGATCTCAGTAATTAAAAATGGTACATTGTTATCAAATTATAAGCTGTTACCTGTCAGATTTAGAAGCGGAAATGTTGGTTGCCTCTAAGCTTTAGAAGAGGATGGGTTTCCCATTGGTCTTGTCCTGTACATAGCCGGTAAAGCGTTTGAGGAACTTGGGGTACTCTCTCTTGGCTACGGCTCTGAGAACAGAGGCAGGGGCCCAGCCTCCAGGGTTCACTGGAGAACAACAAACATTCAGTCAATAAAAAACAGCCAACACAAGGTGACGGATTGACTAGAGCGAACCATAACCTTTAACCTTCAACCTCTGCCATAAACCTACTACTGTTTGAGCAGGGTGAATTCAGCGACAGAAGTACATGGGCATATGGAGAAAATACCGCTGTTGTATTTACCGTTGGCCACGTAGGTGATCTTACAAAGGACGTTGTCCCTGCTGATCTCTTTGTCTCCCTCTGGAGGACTCACCAGCGTCTGGCAGATCATTGCCACATTGATTTTGGCACGGACACACCGGTTGGTAGGCTACAGGAGAAGGTAGTACGAGATGAAAAGGTTAGAAAAGCAGAAGACTATATGTAGTATCACTGAAGCTTTGATGTGAATTTGCAATACAAGTAAACCTTTTTAGACTGCTAAGTCAAACATTAGTCACTTACAGTAGCTGTCGACTTGAATGAAAGCAGAGTTTAACGCAATCGTTTGGAACTCAAACATGGCCAAATTCAATATTTGTTAAAAACATATTAGCCTCTGCAGCAGACAAACTTAAACTTTGAAATTTCTGCAAATGTTGCACAGTTACTCTTTATTTGACTGACAGAATAAAATAAATTAGTAAATTAAAAGTTGTGTCGTACACCAGCAGATTGTGTGTAGAGCACAGGTGTCAAACCGGTTCCACGGAGGGCCGAGTGTATGCTGGTTTTTGGTCTTTCCTTTCAATTAGAGCCCAATTAAGACGTAGACTGCCAGGTGAGGCGAGATCCTAACCAATTAGTGACATTCAATCATTCAGGTACAAGGTAAAAGCGAAAACCTGCAGACACTAGGCCCTTTGTGGATCTGGTTTG
>JACXGM010018095.1:0-19595 GCA_016801145.1 Umbra pygmaea | reverse complement strand
GTGAACAGTTATGGACACAGTGGTTAGTGAACAATTACAGACACAGTGGTTAGTGACAGTTATGGACACAGTGGTTAATGAACAGTTACTAACCCAGTGATTATTGGACCTTTACGGACACAGTGGTTAGTTACAGTTATGGACACAGGGGTTAGTGAGTATTTTGCTTGTCATATAATTTGTATACTATTTTTGTCAATCTTCAGATTGACAGTTTGTACATTCGACTGGAATGTTTGATTCTTATTCAGACAGACGAATTGGGAATCCAACTGCACAGCTGTCATATACAGCCTCCCCTTATCAAGCTGACATGTCATCTGTCTGCCCACAACCATTGTACACAGTCAAGGCAGGCTCTTTAGAAATACATGGAAACACCCATGCTGTGCTCACACATGGGCTACACACACAAGCAGGGGTGCATACAGTATGCTGCATTCACAAACTGGACCGACTAGACACCCAGTCACTCATGCCTTTTCTCTTCCTTTCTGCCTTTCTGCCTCATGTTCTATAAGCTCTGCTGGCTGTTTTTCCTCGCGTCACTGGCCACAGCAATGTTCTGGGATTTATTTACAACAGGGAAGCTAACTAACATATACTGTACATACACAGGCTGGATGCCTCTAAGACCAGGGTCATTAACACCTGAAGAAGATTCCTCACAGCAATAGTTATAATTCACATAATCTATGCATTGCAAAGTATTTCAAATGTATTAATGAATATGTCATTATCTCATCGCAGTGACAGGCTCAAGGGAGTTGAAACTGGTACATCCCTACAAGCGATCCACTTATTATCATAATGCCTGCCTAACTACAATCTATCTTGGAAGCACTGAATGTAGCGGAGAGTTTTTTGAGGTAACAACAACTGAGCTTTCAGTGCCAGCTTTCCACAAGGAGTAACCAGAGTGTCGCTGAGGCAAATCACAGCCCTTTACATGACTCAGGTTTGATCGGCTGGGCACAACCAGGATAAAACCCAGTTTAACATGTTTTAAATAAACCTTCAGGAGATGACTCTGACCATTCTTGTGCCTCTATCTGTGCTGCACAGTGATTAATATGGGGAACATACCCAAGGCCATTGCTTGCGACAACATTTTCTTTTCCTTTTTCTGCCCAAGGACCTGTCACATTACCAATGTAGCCTCTCACATAACACCCTGTCCGATGATGTATCATCAGCCAAGGGGAAGGATTATTGGCACATGACCATGACTCCCCGGGTGAGGAGGCTAGAGATAAGACTAGCTAGACGCTTTCTGCCGCACAGCGACAGCTCTGCCTTTCTCACACAGTCTATATATCTGTGCTTCACTAATGTTCCTAGTGACTCACTGCTAATAATCCCACAGACAGACAGGATGAAATATGGAGACGGGGGGAGGGGGGAGAGAGAGAGTTTAAATGGTGGCACTTCTTCCGACGTGTGGACGATTCAGTCCACAGAGAATCTGATTACATCTGTAGAACCAGTGTCACTAGCATTCCACTGATGATGGTATCAAATCTCAAGCCTGTCTGAGAAATGTTATTAAGACTTCATTAGTTTTCTTAAGCCCTAAAACCTGGTCTGAATTTTGATGAAAGTTTTTGATCAATCTTCTTTTTTATCAAGCTGTCTTTTAGCAATACAGCCTGACCTTGTGTACTTCATGGAGCATCACGAAATGCCACTCCCTGTGTGTTGACAGCCACTAATGGAAGCAGGGAGGACCGCGTCTTTGTATAATCAATAGCTCAATTCAAAGTGAATGTCTTAGTCTGAGTTATGTTTATATCACAATAAAAAGATAAGGCTCAAATGTCACAATACATTTCGTTTGAAGGCTATGATTTTGTCTTGGGCACCTTAGATGTACCAGCATGGTCGAGACCTGTGTGAGAGCCTGTGGGGGGATGCCTTCCTGACAGTGGAGGATGAGGAGGATGACCGTGAGGGGGTCGAGGGTAACAGCAACGGTAACGGTGGACGTCCATGCGGATGCCTGACCCTCAGCCCCTCAGACAGGGAGGTAATCGCAGCCCTCAGAGCCCTGGAGGAAGACCCAGAGGAGTTGGACACAACCAAGAGCGGCCTGCCTCAGTACCGCGCCCCCTGCCACACGCAATCCCAGAACAAGCCTGCCCCACTGCCCCCGCAGGCTCGGAGAAGCAAAGGCAACATTGTGGTGCGGAAGCGCTCTCTAGTGGTGGAGGATGTGGAGGGAAGTGGGAGTGGCCTGTAAACACCTGACTGAACACTCTGAACCTGTAGCACTCTCCCCAGCTTGGGTTGGTTTACCTTGCTCCTTTAACAGACCTTACCTCAAATTCTAAACATGAAGTCATTATTTCTTTTCCTCATAACCTCTCAATTAAATATAGCTTCTACACCATTAATAATTTACTGTCAATGTTTGACGTGTGTGTGCTCGTTAGTCATGTATGCTCATTATAAACATATGTTGTCTTGCAGCTACATTAGTAGGCCTACAAAGGTTAACATGTTTAATATGGTGAGGTGCCTGGGACTGATGTATATCATTCTGTACACTTAACCCATCAGTAGACTGCAGCTGTTCCTTTCCAAACTGCTGTCGTGTATCTTTCGAGGAGAAATACATACCAGTATGGAAGCATCCAAAATGTATCTTTTTCTCAGTCATAAACTCCTTCTAGACATTCATTCCTGTGCTGAACTGTGAAAATGCATTACATATTTTACTGACGTGATATAATGCTCTTTTTGTTTTGAAATCTACGATAGTGGAGCGCAGAGATAACCCAGTATCTTAGTGAGAGAGGAAATGAGTGGCGATCTAAGATAATAGTGATAGAGGAGGTCAGTTGTGATCAAAGATGATAGTGATAAAGGAGATTAGTGGTGTCCTTGGGCATTCCTGATAGATAGAGTTGAAAGATGGCCTATAGGGTCATAGGAAAAGGATCTGCGGATAGGACAGATTTAGACATTTATCTGTAAAAACTGCTCATACCACTAAGGCGTTTGTGTTAATCTGACAATGAATCAGCAATCTACTGAGGCAATGTCATTCAAGATGCTGTGAAGTAGAATTGGACTCTTAACTCGTTAGGATGGAAAGCTATAGATAGACTAAAGGACCAAAAGGGAAACTGTTTAGTTGTGACACAAATACCAGATATGGTGTTCTTTTGTTTCTTGACATCCTCAATAAAAATTGGATTTTAAACCATTTATTGGTATTTTCATTCATGATGGAATTAGAGCCATGACCTCGGGACAAGGGCACTGTGGGGATTTGATTTTAATATCTAAAGGCCAAAGTCAAAGGAGATCGAAAGAAAGGCTGAGATCAATATTGCACTGTCAGCATAGCTTCTGTTATTTAAAAAAGTTTATTTGGATGTAAATATGAAATATTCTTTTACTCTTCTAATGGTTCCAACTATGCCCTCTGGTGGACAGTTTAAACAGCAAGGTATTAATAAAGATAATGGTTGAATCAAAATCATATTTTTTTACTTAAAGGTTTTACACATACAAAGAATTGTATTAAATGATATTTAATGAGTAATGATACTATTGTTGGTCAGTCTAAAGACAGCAGACCTCAGGCCACAGTCAGGTATAAGGTATATCTAGTCCACTTGGACCTATTTTGTCCTGCTGTCTTTAAAATCAATTAATACAATCATGATACTGTTTTCTAGATTAATGACGAAGTCAGTCTAAGTTACTGATTTCATTGTTCATTTATATGTTTTATGAGGATGGGTTTTGTGAGACAACTTGAAAAATGTGTGTCAATGTATCATAGTTCTTGCATTTCAAACAGCATTCTGTGACCCATACAAAAATCTAATATACTGTATAGCCATATATATAAAACAAACATAACATATCTTTTTTAAATATATGACCATATATTTTAATTAAATATGTAAATTTGACATCCCATACAGAAATATAACATATGGCCACAAGAAGAAATGTAGCAGTATTTCTATATTATTTATTTATACATTAACAGATATTATACAGCACATCACTTATACACACTGTAAACCATAGTTAAATGCAGATATGAATGTAAAATGTGGACAACTAGGTACATAAATGTGATGTTTCCACCATATATGCTGATACACAGTTGTGCTCATAAATTTGCATAACCTGGCAGAAATTGTGAAATTTCAGCATTGATTTTGACAATCTGAGTATAGTGATCATTTGAAGCCATTTATTATCACACAGTTTTTTGGATACTCTGTAAAACATACTGATAACAAAAATCACCCAAATGACCCTGATTAAAAGTTTGAACGTTTGGCCTTGTTACAGACACACAAGGTGACACACACAGGTTAAAATGGCCATTAAAGGTTAATTTCCCACTCCTGCGGCATTTGAAATTGACTGTCTGTGTAGAAATAGTCAATGAGTTTGGTAGCTTTAAAGTGGATGCACTGAACCGGCTAGATACAGAGCCATGCGAAGCAGAAAATAACTGTCAAAAGCCCTGCATAATAAAGTACTGTACTGGAACTGCATAAAGTTGGAAAAGGATATATAAAGATATCCAAAGCCTTGCAAATTCCAGTGAGTACTGTTCAATCACTTATTAAGAAGTGGAAGATTCAGAGATCTTTTGATACGAAGCCAAGGTCAGGTAGACCAAGAAAGATTTCAGCCAAGACATATAGGCTGCTCTGGAAAAAGACGGTGTGAATGTTTCAAGGAGCACAATATGACAATACTGAATTAGCTGCATTGATGAGTTTCCAGAGAGAAGCCTTTACTGCGCCAGTGCCACAAAAGAGCCCGGTTACAATATGTCCGACAACAACTTGATATGCCTCACAGCTTCTGGCACACTGTAATTTGGAGTGACAAGACTAAAATAGAGTTTTATGGTCACAACTATAAGCGCTATGTGTGGAGAGTGGTTAACAAGGCCTATAGTGAAAAGAACACCATCCCCACTATGAAGCATGATGGTTGCTCACTGATGTTTTGGGGGAATGTGAACTCTAAAGGCACAGGGAACCTTGTGAAAATGTATGGCAAAATGAATGCAGTAGGTTATCGGACACAAGTGGCAGACAATTTGCATTCTTCTGCTCGAAAGCTGTTCATGGAAGCTCTTGGACTTTCCAGCACAACATTGACCAAGGCCAAGATGCTAAGTTGACCCTCCAGTTGTTACAGCAAAAAAAAGGTGCAGGTTCTGGAGCGGCCATTACAGTCTCCTGACCTTAATATCATGGAGCCACTCTGGGGAGATCTCAAACCTGCATTTCATTCAAGATGACCAAAGACTTTGCATAGCCTGGAGGCATTTTACCAATGTGAATGGGTAGCTAAACCACCTGCAAGAATTCGGGGCCTCATAGACAACCATCACAAATGACTGCACCCTGTTAATGATGCTAAAGTGGGCAATACACCGTATTGAGAACTGAGGGTATGCAGAACAGGGGTAATTTCATTACTTTCTTTGTTGCCATGTGTTCTAATATGATTGTATCATTCTGTTATGACCTAGAGTTGAATATGAATCCCATGAGTAATGACAAACTAATGTTTTTCCAGCTCACTTGTGTTTTCTTTGAAAATGGTACATCTATTATCAATTCTCCAGGGGTATGCACACTTTTGAGCACAACTATAAGACATATAAATTATATACATATATGGCCATATATTATCTTTTTCAAATTTGGTGATAATGTTGATTTGTAAGCAATCTCCAATGGGCAGAGTGTATATTATAAAGTGATCTAACTGATCAAATTATGTAAAGTGGAGACTTGATGTTGATATATGTACATTGCATCTGATGCCATTCTAGATGTTATTACACTGCTCACGCAACAAGGAAGTCTAAACGTCCTGGAAGGAATGCAGTCTGCAGACATCTAACTTGACTGAGATAACTGGAGCCCAGGCGGTTTCAAGGAGTCACTAGGGCAGGAAAAGGCAAGGCAATCCATTTCAATTACTAACAGCCAAAACCTGTACGATGCTGGCCAAATGTAATGCCTAATATTCCCTCGGATATTCAGTGAGTCAGATTTTGACTTTCCCAATGAAACAGCTTTTGCAAGGCAGTTACTTTACAGCTGCACCACAAATGTTAATAAATACTGGGTTTTTTTGCTGTTTTTCTCTAACTAACTTTTAAGTACACTGAGGAAATCAATAAATACTTCAGTATTCTATCTTCACAGAATTAAACAAACTCTTTAATTGAGCTTTATGACTTCCCACTAGATGGCGCTATGCACACATTTAACCAGCATGTCCCTGTTTCTCTGAACAGTAATAATAGGTTTGGTATGTTGAAACAGTATATAGATTAGTCCTAAATGGTTTACATTGCCAGCAGCATAGAGCCCTGTGAGAATTGGTAATAGATGTACAATTTTCAAAGAAAACACAAGTGAGCTGGCAAAACATTAGTTTGTCATTACTCATGGGATTCATATTCAACTCTAGGTCATAACAGAATGATACAATCATATTAGAACACATGGCAACAAAGAAAGTAATGAAATTACCCCTGTTCTGCATACTCTCAGTTCTCAATACGGTGTATTGGCCCCTTTAGCATCAATGACAGCGTGCAGTCATTTGTGATGGTTGTCTATGAGGCTTCGAAATCTTGCAGGGTTGGGCCTGGTAAGTCCCTGGATGGGAGACCAGTGCTGCTGGAAGTGGTGTTCCCTCTGGTCTGAAGATCATTCCCAATGCCCCAGGGCAGTGAAGGGGACATCTGCCCTGCGTAGGGTGCCGTCTTTTGGATGAGACGTTAAAACAGGTGTCCTGACTCTCTGTGGTCACTAAAGATCCCATGGCACTATTTGTAAGAGTAGGGTTGTTAACCCCGGTGTCCTGGACAAATTTTCTAGCCCTCATACCATCATGGCAACCTAATCATCCCTACCTCTCAATTGGCTCATTTATTCCCCTCTCTCCCTCCTCTCCCTCCTTTCCCCCAGACTGTTGCTGCAAATAAGAAAGGGTTCTCAGTCAACTTGCCTGGTAAAAATAACGGTTAAACTAAACATTGTTACTGTACTGTTTCATCCTCCGTTCTCTGTGTTTTACTATTATTAGCCTTAGGATTAGAATGACTTGTTACAACCAACCTGCTTCCTGTCAGCCATTGTCGTGATAATACATAAGCCTTGTCTGGGAAGGCTCACAAGTGCTGCAGCCGCCAGAGGTCAATAGACGTTAACTAAAACCTTTAACATTGATATCTAAATTACTTCAATTTTTACTTTGTCCTAGTTAAATTAAATGTCTCGGAAACTAGTGATGTAATTATTGAGAGAAGCTCAGATGGCCGCAATAAGGTGGGAGGAATATGCATTGTATTAGACAAGTGTGGGAGATGGAGCCTAAATGTGAAGACTGTAGGACTGGAAGGGGGCTAGAGGACAGGAAAATGAACCCACCCCAGATCTATATACGTCAGCATTCACATCACAGATGTTACCACAGATACTCAGTGTGGGCTGAGGTAGCGAAAAGTGGTTTGTATTGAATGGGCCTGTTAGGCGTGTGTCTTTATGCTTATTTTCTAGGCCTCTACGTAAAGAACCAGCTTGCACACCCTGTTTTGATGTATTTTCCCCTTGGGTGGGATCCTGGAAATAAAATGGAACCTTTAGTTATGTCAGCTATGACATCAACTGTGTGGTAAAGAGATGAAAACAATAAAATAGTACAAGAAGTTGGTGTAGGAGACATGTATTACGTTGAATTGGCATTCATCTTGTATTCTATGTATGTTTTTACAAAATAACTCACCTCAAGGTAGGTAAACAAATCCATATGATGTTGCTAATATAACAGAACCTGAGGCACCAGCACTTGTTTTTAATAAGTAGCCTATTTTAAGCAAAATATACTAAAATTGAATGTAGCTGGTGCAGCTGTTATTTTCCATCTTGGGGCAGAAATAGAGAAGCTGTAGATGGAAATGTTATAGGTCTACAATGTTTGCGTGACAGATCAAACACAGTTTTAACCTCTCTCCAAAACAGCTGGAGTGAGAAAGTGTGTGAAAACCCCAACCTTCAGCAATTCTTTGGATGTGGTTTTCTTTGATTTTCTACCCAAGCGTGATAAAGATTTTGAAGAGCTTGTCGTTTATGTTAGATGGGATTCTACTTCTCAACAGCTAATAGTTGTTATTTTTGCCTGGCTGGCTACTGAGCCTACGTACCCCATTAACTGCCTTACAGGACAGAATTCCCCCTCCTGTTTTCCTGAGCGCATCTTGTGCTTACTCAGTAACTCTTCTGTCAGCCAAAGACTGAAACACAACAGAAGGTCTCAACTCTTTGCCAGCTTTGAAGGGCTTGGTTAACAAAACAGTTTGGACAAGAAGTTAAATTATGATGACTAATCTTCAAATATCAGCATTTTACCAAGTCGTTTCTCATTTCCCATTTTTCAATAATAAAATAATTCCCTTATATATTTATGCATTGATATGTCCCCTCCATCAGTGTTCTGGTTCAACTCCTCTATAGACACAGATGCTTTCACACACACACAAGATATCCACTTGCGCATACTGCCAAGCAGTGCGGCATTTTAAGACGCCCCCAGCATTCCAAACGCCACCGTCACTGTGTTCCATTTGCACCCATTCAAATATTATAGGAGCCAAATCTGTGGTGTGGCGGGGTTTTATGGCCATCTGGCGTTTGCCCCAAATGCCAGTTGGACACGTCCGTTTTTAGCCCAGTGACAGTGACCATGTTTTTGGGAGAAAATTTTTATCTGGCTAATGGGCCTCAAGGAAATAGCCCTGTGTGAGGTTCATGAAGAAGAAACTGGTCTGGTGTTTTGAAAATTACCCTCAACCTGTGTCCTAACAGAACAAAATTAATATTGGAAATCCAATTGTTTGAGAGTGTTCTTAGGTGAAGGGAAATTATATCTAAAAGGTATGCAGGAGTTACAACAAACCTTCCCTTACATTTAGATCTTAAGGAGACGTAATGTTCTGCTGTTCTGGATATAACAACGCTGGATGAATGATGAATGGTGACATTGATTGCATGAGGTTCTTATTTTCCTACGCACTCATCATGCCCCCTCATGTCACCTTTTAAAAAGGGACATTTGGCTTTCTAATACAAAGGATAACAGGAGGGGAAAGAAGAGAAATATGGAGTTTTTATGTAAGTAAGAGCTTTCTAGTATATTGTAGGAAATTTAAAGTATCATCAACTAATAAACCTTATCTGAAAACCAGCTTTTTATGTTGCAAGCGTTTGTGATAGTTTAAGCCTCACTGACCTAACATTATTCATGTGAAATAATTTGCCCACTCGGTCATTAATGCCAAAGGACAATAAATAATATAACAAACATTAGGCAAACGTCATTTTGAAAAGACACTTTACTTAAATATACATTGCACAAATAAAAAATACATTGTAAACATGACATCGTTTGCCAGGATCAACCTGTCAAACAAAATAACTTACACATTTAACGAATGCAGCATTGCATGAAGATATGCAAATGTACATACAGACAATACAATAAAAAGTTTCCACTTGATACCTATTCAGAAGTCTGTCGAGTGCTTTGTTTTGTCGCTCAGTTCAGCCACTAAAGGCAAGATTTACTGATCTATAAATCAACACATCATACACAACCACTCAATATTATTTAAGTTGGTCACATTTGGCCATCATACACCACGATTCGTTGGTCTCTCGAAAACGGCCAGTAGCCTTTCTCTGTTCAGACTAGTTGTTGGCGGACTATGGTCCATTGAACAGTGTCCATCCAGCATCCGGAAGTACCATTTCTGTCAGAGTCTTACCCTAAAATAGAGTAAGTCTAGCCGACACATATTGCGGCCCTATTGACCAACAATAGCCTGTCGGTGTAGGGCCTTTTCCAGTGCTGTTCATGTTGAACATTTTTCCAGTGTTTCACTTCGAAATTATTAGGCCTTGTTTCTCTACGTAATGTTTTCGTCTTTCCGTTCAAAATTCCTCCATTTTGCTCGTCAACATTAGCTGACAGCCGCTGCTTACATGTGTCAGGACTTTCTGTTTGAGCTGCGCAACTTGTTCACGAAGCACAGTCGCTGTGTTGGAGAGACCAGCGTTGTCAGACTTTAGAACTTTCACCTTGTCTTCCAGTCGGGCGATGCGCTCCAGTTTGCGCCGCCGGCATTTGGTTGCCGCCAGTCGGTTTCTCAACCTCTTCCGTTCGGCTTTGATTATCTCTTGGTTTTCCATGTCGATTGGGGACATTGGCGGGGAAGCGTCGCTGTTGTGTAGATCAGGTACGGTTTGTGGCTCTTCTTTGAAAGCCACAAGGCGCTGTGGATGGATTCCAGCTCCAGGTAACGAGTGCTGAAAGGGATGTGAAGCGTGCGTGGTGTTCTGGTGATGGCTCTGCTGGTGGTGCGGCGGTAGGTAGCTGATGGTGGTACTGGGGTAACTGGATGCGGAAGAGAGGTTAGTGTTTGGGCAGTAAGCGTTCAGTGTTGTGTAGATTGGAGGCTCGGGCTGTAGGGAGGAGCCGAAGACACTAGGGGCCGCCGCCGAACAAGTCGTCACACCACCGGCTCCAATAGACACGTTGGGCGGGGGCATTGGCATATGGTTTGTCTTGTGGAGCTCGTCCAGGGCTTTTACGAAACCCTCTGCAAAGCCCTCCTGCTCATCGGTGATGCCCCGATGCCCCCAGTATTGGCCTGGGGTGGGAGTAGTAATTATACCGTTACTATTTTGGATAATTAGCCTTTCGAGCTCGGGGGAAGCGAGCTTCAGTGACCCGACATCCTGCTGCGCTGTTTGGTACAGGTCAGACTTGAGGTTGCGATATGGCTCCGTCAAATTCAAATTCATATTCTGCTTTAGGAGTTTGTAGTCGTGCAATGCAGCATCAGGGTGGCCGTAAGCCGAGAGAAATGAGTCGTCATGATAAAAAGGCTGCTCCATTTCTGGCTGTTTGTATAAAGTCGTATCAAAGTGAGCTTACCAGTTCTGCTAAAACAGTCTTAGTATTTTGGTCAACAAATGACAGTCAGTATAAACAATCATCAACGCCAGCAGCAATGTCCCAAGTATTTCTCCTCTGAAAGTGGGAGAGAAATTCCAAGATTTAGAACTGATCAGTGGTCCACGAAGATTGTCAATAGATGAATTACATTGAATGTTGCAGTGATGCGATGTCTCGATTCCTCTTTAAACTGTATCAGTCGTTATATTGTTCTATCAGGTAAGTTCGCTTTCCTTGTGGAGCCACAATGCCGTTGTATATATATGCTACACACCGAAACACGCACACACATGCACACACGCTTTCAAGATTGGAGAAGGTCCTTGATTGGATAGAAACTCTTTGTGAACGCCCCAAAAATAAAACGTCAGTAATGACACGAATGCCAGGAACAAGCCTATTTGGAATAGATTGTAAACACGCGTCTGTAGTGAAGAAGAGTTAGTGAAGCAGTCGAGAAATTGGGTGGAATAAGATACTCCGATATCTTCTTACCACCTATTAAGTAAAATCGCGCAGAGCAATAGTTAAATTGTTGCAAATTGATTGGTTATTTGATATGCCTAAATCTGTCAATTACTACGATTATGCTTTACTGTGTATGTGATGAATTGCAATTCAGCCTTTAATTTGACACGTTTTTCTAATACCAGATATAACTAATGTCATGTTCTGCTAGAATTGTATTTCACTGATTGAACAATCCATAAATGCGATTTTCATTGGGTTCCTTTTACCAGTAATAATAAATAATATATTATGTGTATTCAAATGTAATGCTTTGTGATGAGATCCAATATATCGTTGTGAGGAGGAAGTCCGCATTCCATATTTGGGCATGTTGACGCGTTAGTTCCTCTGTGAAAGAACCGGGAAGCCAATTCCGCCTCGGACTCATTCCAGCAGCATTCCTTATTCCGTGTGAGAGTTGGGGATTTAGGTACTTTTGGTTCGAATACTTTTACATGAGAGCATTTATTTCTACCTATTGTATGGTTGGAAAACATTAGATTTAGCTAATTTACTCGGTTGGTTAACAATGTATTGATTGTAGCCCATTATTCTATCCAGGTACACTAGTATAGCTGCTGCATATTTTGGGCCCTATGAAAGGATATCATATTGGACCTCACAGATAAATATTGATGACATGCTGATACCTAGTTCCTTAGTAAATTAAGATAATTTTCCTCTGCATTATTATTGACTGATTGAGTCTACAACACTACAACATACATGGAACATGTTGCATCTTCTTAACTTGAAGATGGTCCTGGCTCTGTGTATATATAGCCTAATACTGTGTGTAACAACATAATAATAAAGACAATATAAAGATTTGTTGCCCAATCTCCAGACATGAACCCCATTGAAAACCTCTGGAATGTGATGGATGGTCACAAGCCATTAAACAAAGCTGAGCTACTAGAATTGTTGTGCCCAAAGTGGCATAGTCAGCGTGACACAGCTATTAACAGAGGCGCGGGAAGGCGCTCGATTCCTCGCTACAGCACCCCCTGTTGGCAAACTGCGATGACAAAAAATGCTAGGTTATAAAGATCTCCGGTTGTTGTTTCCGTTCCACAACATTTTTTTATGTCATGTCTGGTGTGTGGGATGAAGAGAGGGATAATTTTAGAAATTATTTAATTAAAAATTATTTATCTTCAGTGTGTATTGGCCAATTAGATTTGTCTTGACGCAAATCACGCGATGACACACACTCACGGCCCGGGCCCACGAGACGGGTCTGTCTGCGGACTGCAAGAGAGGGGCGTAACTTGAAAGGGACGTAACGTGAAGTCAGGCGTAACTTGAAGTTGTCCAATTCCTTGCTATTAATTCGATCTAATGCCTTTCCCAAACCCTAACCTTAACCACTCACCTTGCTGTTAATTCGATCTAAGCCTTACCCAAACCCTTATCCTAACCTTAACCGCTCAGAAAGCCTGCTGTTAACTCCATATAAAATGTGTTATGTCTACGCTATTTACTGTTCTCGGGGTAATTTTGGATGTAGGCATAACTTGAAGGAGCATAACTTGAAGTCTTGCAGGCGTAACTTGAAGTCTTGCAGTCCGCAGACAGATACTATTGGGGCCCACACACAAGTTGCACAACTACGACTATATCAGCGCTACTAGTTAGCAATGTCTCAAAAGAGAATTTTAATTTTTTTTCAATCCAACCCCAAACACCTGAGGACTAATGAGATTTCTCCAACTGTGATGGTAGCCTATATTTAGCCTAGTATGATTATAATTTATGTATGCCTATTATAAAGAAACAAATAGTCTGTAACTTTTTAGAGTTTGTCACATACTGTCGGAAAATAAATATATAGCAAAGTCTGTTACTTTGTGGAACTTAAACGCCTTTTTTGGTTGTTATGCGGTTTATGAGCACTTAATCTAAACATATATTGTCATATAGACAACCGACCCTGAAACAGGGGTTCATAATTGTAATTTGTCAACACTGTGGGTTATTGAATGAATTTGAACTGTTTGAGACAAACTCTTTCCTAACATAATGTCATACAATCATCTTGATTTGGAGTGTTTCCAAAACTGCAAACCTATGTGACATCTGATAAGACTGGGAATAAAACTCTTCAGGCAAAATGTACATTAATATTAAATGGATTTGTGTCATGAAGTTAGGAAGTTGTGCTTGTGCAATAGCAGGGCGCAGATGGCTCTGTGGTTAAGATAGTCAAAAGGTTTCCAGTTCGACTCCCGACTGAGCCAATTGTTGTTGTGTCCTTGGGCACTTTATTTAAAAACAATATGTTTTCTACATTGCCAGGGCTCAGGCAATTCATTTTTTTGTCTACCACCATTGAAAAAATTATCTCGTAGGGCACAGAGGTTGCAGGGATGGCTAAATCGACCATTGCAAGTTAATATAGGTGAGGGAAAACCCCTGCATTTTTGGCCCAGTACACCAATTCAAGATCAGGTATGCATCTGCTAGGTACCGTTGAACTTTAACCATAGCATTGCCCCTAGCGCTCTGTATTCTCCTGGTTGCACTGACTCTGTTGTCCAGGAGTAACCACAGGTTGTCATCATCACCAACGCTACCCTGGTCTCCCTGGCAATAAAACAAATATACATTTTTTATTGTTAAAAGGTCCTCGACCATTCACCGAGTTAAGCGGTTGACAATATGTGTGTGTGTAAAGGATTTATACAGAATGTAAAAGATTTATCCAATAATGATAATAATCCTCTGATGTCGTTTGTCCATCTTGTGTCTGATGGCTCAATTTCTCAATACTCTCACACATTCAAAATGTTCGTTTTTGAGGCCTCATTTTTATACCCGATACATCAGTGTCTTTTGACAAGTGCGACACAGGTATCGTTCAATGACACGTGACCAGAAGTGTTTTTGAAACGCGTCTCGATACGTTGTTCCGATGCAGAGATGTGTCAAAAAGATCAAGAGAGTTTTGACACTTGAGTGTCGAGCACCCATCACTAGACACAGCGAATGAATGCTGTGATTGAAAATTTGGTCTATTTTTATTTGGAATTTGGGAGAAATATTGTCAGTTGTTTATGGAATAAAACCAAAATATTTATTTTACCCAAACCCATACCTACAGTTGTGCTCATAACTTTGCATACCCTGGCAGAAATTGTGTAATCTCTGCATTGATTTTGACAATATGACTGTTCATGCAAAAAATCTGACTATTATATAAGGAAAATTTATCATATGAGGCCATTAATTATCACACAGTTGTTTTGCTCCTTTTTAAATCATACTGATAACAGAAATCACCCAAATGGCTCTGAGCAAAGTTTGACATGCCTTTGAATGTTTGGCCTTGTTACAGACACACACGTGACACACACATGTTAAAATGGCAATTAAAGTTTAATTTCCCACACATGTGGCATTTTAAATTGCAATTAGTGTCTGTGTGGAAATAATCAATAAGTTTCTTAGCTCTCACATGGATGCACTAAGCAGGCTAGATACTGAGCCACGGGGAGCAGAAAAGCACTGTTAGAAGACCTGCATAATAAGGTACTGGAACTGCATAAAGTGGAAATGGATATAAAAACATACCCAAAGCCTTGCAAATGCCAGTCGGTACTGTTCAATCATTTATTAAAGCATAACTCACATACCACTCACATTCTTTGTTGCCATGTTTTGTTTAATGATTGTGCCATTCTGTTATGACCTACAGTTGAATATGAATGCCAATGAGAGAGAAAAACAAAATGTTTTGCCTGCTCTTCTCTCCTGTTCTTTAAAAATGGTACATCAATTACCAATTCTCCAGGGGTATACAAACTTTTGAGGTTTCTTAATTATTTCTGGAGCTGTATACTACAATTTTTTACCCACGTGGACCAATAATAATAGATAATCTAGCCTGCTATTTTATTTTATATGCTGTAGGCAATTGTTCAAATCAAATTATAATGTTCACACAAATCATTTTCTGGTTAAAAGACCAATTAGCCTTTGTCCTACTGATTTTCCTAAGTTCTATTTCTTTAGTAAAAAATAGAAAGGTAATGAATGGCAAACAATTAGAAGATAAAATAGGCCTCTACGTTTAGGTAGAGTTTTTAACTAGAGTTTGTCCCTATAACAGTACCTGTGATTTTACTTTGTGCAGATTGGGTTATGTTTACTCATCATACATTTCTGTGTATATTGAGAGGAAGGAAATGTGATTCCCCTATTATGCACCTGTTTTAGATGATGAGAAACAGGCTTTTGTCTCCTGTATGTAATCTTTCCATCACCAATACGAACACGACTTAAACCCCTCTGATCCCATTGCAGTTCAAAGAACATGGCAGTGAAATCCAAGCGCCTTGTCTCACAAACTCATAAATGCATCAGGGGCTTACCTAAAAAATCCATATTCCTCATCTTTTTAAACCTAATATTACCTATTCTGGTTGGTGTTGATATTACATCCCTTGGCACCTTCGGGGACACGTGTCAGTAGAGCTATACAACATGTCCTGAATTGTGGGGGCGTGGTCCAGCTTTGAACATGTTAGCTTCTGGGAACAATTCAGAAACAACCATCTGCATGAACATGTATTTGAAGCAACCATCTGCATGGACATGTATTTCATGTGAACGGTACATTCTGTACATTTATTTGGTGAATAAAATACTGTTTATGCCTGTGGATCAGCATCTCCGAAGGCTAAAGAACAAATGATCTCTGTGTTATGTTGGTCCAACAACACCACATTGTTTTCATTATATGTGACACGTGAAATGTAATTGTTGAAACCTAAAGCTGTGTCTTGCTTTTGTTGAGCGGTAATTCTTTCCAGCAATTTACCCATCCTCTTCACTTTATTGGATGACGTATTTTGAATAATAATTGCTATCTTTTAGGTAATTCTGAAGTATTTTGGGACAATTTGAATTGTCCCCTCCCCGGTCATGCAATGTACTCACAAATAACAATTACAACCACTAATAACTTAGCTACAAATGTTTATACCAAACCTTTATGTTTTGTGTGGTACATTGCTACATTTCAAATACTGGAAGTATATAAGCAATATTTGAACTTAATCAGGGAGGTCCGCATGGCGTAGTGGGCTAAGTCGCTGCATTTCAGGACAGTCTACATCATGATAGTCACAGGTTCAAGCCTGACTATGGGTTCTCTGACTTTCCCCCGGACCTCCTGCACAAGGGAGCGCAAATTGGCATAACGCTTCCCAGGATTTGGGTTAGATAAGTCAGATTATCTATTTTGCCACGTCGCTCTCCAGCAACTCCTTGTGTGCAGGCGCCTGTAAATTCAATCGCAGAAGGAAAGTTTGTGAACATAATCATCCCGTCCGTGCATGAGTTGACTAAAGGCTTTCACACTGTGAAAAGAATCGGCAGCTGGGCGACATGTGGTTGGATGAACCATGTGCGCGCCCCTCTCCATCCCACAGATCTGTCAAGGAGTTGCAGAGCTGCTGTTAAAACAGGATTAAAGGGAATTGGGAGGAAAGAAATATGGGGAAAAATTACACACACAAAAAATAATTATATACAATGAATGTGCAATGAATCTAAAATATATGAAAGTTTAATTTTTATCATTACATTATGGAAAATAATGACCTTTATCACAATATGCTAATGTTTTGAGAAGGACCTGTATATACAAAAGGAGTACACTCCTCACATTTTTGTAAATACATGATTATAACTTTTCATGTGACAACACTGAAGAAATGACACTTAACTACAATGTAAAGTAGTTAATGTACAGCTTGTATAACAGTGTACATTTCTGTCCCCTCAAAATAACTCACACAGCCAGTAAGGTCTAAACCACTGGCAACAAAAGTGAGTACACCCCTGAGTGAAAATGTCCAAATTGGGCCCAATTAGCCATTTTCCCTCCCCAGTGTCATTTGACTTGTCAGTGTTACAACGGGCCCTATCTTACACCCAGCGCAATTGACTTTTTACACAAACGCATGTATCATTCCTATCTGGCACCCAACGCATATGGGACTTTTCCCTCCACAGACACACGTTGGTAAATTAGAGAATTAACTTGTGTTTGTTGGGCAGTTCAGCGAAAAGAAGAGGCATGTTCCGGCGCAAACGTTCCCTGGTGCTATCTTGCAGTTCCCAAAAACAATTCCGCCACAGACCAGGAAAAACCTGGTTAAAAGTCAGTGGTGTGTTATTCATATGCTATTTTAAGGGCGCATGCTTAACCATAATGTAGCGTGTGCACAACGCGCATACACTTTGCTCCCCTCATCTACACAAATGCAGCAGTTCTTTATTATTACAATACATAATTAGAAGGAAAAATATTACCACACGAGGGAAGTCATTGTGGTGTCCGAAAATGTGAAGAAATAGATATACATACAAGTTTTGTCCATATAAATACACATTTACTGAAATTATTGATAATGAATTATTTACACTGATATACATCAACCTCAAGGGAACCCATTCAATCAACATACAAGTCATTTGCAATGCTAATAGTAAAATCACCCATGTCTTTGCGAATTACTCTGGCTCAAGCCGCGACTCAGTTATGGCAACTTTGCCATGAGGAATCCCCCCTTGGATGGGTGGCTGTGAAGGGGACAACGGCTATCCTTTAAAGACATGGTTAATGATCACACAATTTATGATGCAAGCAAGTGCGTGAAAGGTGTTTGGAGGTACACTACTCAAGTGCAGCATTCTTTGTGGCTTGTTGTGTTTTATTTAACATTTCCATAAATCATGGATGTGTTAATGACATAAATAAGGAAATATTAGAGGACTTCCGGAGACGTGATGTTGAAATGCATGTGCCGTTGCCACTTAAACCAAATGCCCAGAAATGCAGAACGGAAAGCTTATTTGACAGAAGAGTAATCTAGGTCTAATGTTAGACTACATTGCAAAAATATTACCATGCATTCATAACCTTGTGATTCAGTGAGAGTGAGTCCAAAACATTGGAAAGTAGACTATGTCTTGTGACATTTCTTTATTTACATTTTGTAAAAAGAAAAATCAATAGCAATCCGCCGTTATAATAGCAATCCGCCATGGAACAAGCGCGTATGCTCTTAAAGGGAATGTGAGATGATGCTCTGATTGGTTTATTGCACGTTATGCCCAAACCACACCTATGACTAATGAAGCTACTTCAGACCTACCTATTTTAGATTTGCGTCCGGCGCAAGAGTCATTTATCCCGCTGGTAAAATAGTAACAGCGCCCGGGACCCTCCCACAACGTCACTTGTGTTTCACGTTTGATACCTGCATTTCAGATCGTTAAAATAAGGCCCAAAGTCTCAGATGTGAATGGGGAGCAGGTGTGTTGCATTTTGTTAGTTGTGGTGTATAGGAGAGAGGAGGACTTCAGTAGATAGGTGTGGTGTATAGGAGAGAGAAGGACTTCAGTAGATAGGTGTGGTGTATAGGAGAGAGAAGGACTTCAGTAGATAGGTGTGGTGTATAGGAGAGAGAAGGACTTCAGTAGATAGGTGTGGTGTATATAGGAGAGAGGAGGACTTCAGTAGATAGGTGTGGTGTATAGGAGAGAGGAGGACTACAGTAGATAGGTGTGGTGTATAGGAGAGAGGAGGACTTCAGTAGATAGGTGTGGTGTATAGGAGAGAGAAGGACTTCAGTAGATAGGTGTGAGTATAAAGGAGAGAGGAGGACTACAGTAGATAGGTGTGGTGTATATAGGAGAGAGGAGGACTTCAGTAGATAGGTGTGGTGTATAGGAGAGAGGAGGACTTCAGTAGATAGGTGTGGTGTATAGGAGAGAGGAGGACATCAGTAGATAGGTGTGGTGCAGCCGCGGTCGGTAGATCTTAATTGGGGAGGACGGGCTCGTATTATGCTCAGAACCGGAGTGAATGGAATGTGTGCAAATCAAAAAAACAATTGGTTTTGTTCGTTGCGCACCATTCCATTCACTCCGGTTCCGAGCGTAATACGAGCCCGTCCTCCCCAATTAAGATCCACCGACTGCGGCTGGTGTGGTGTATAGGAGAGAGGAGGACTTCAGTAGATAGGTGTGGTGTATATGAGAGAGGA